>JANHAO010005652.1:0-22340 GCA_026873985.1 Saraca asoca | reverse complement strand
ATATTAAATAATTTTATATAATAAATAATATTTATTTTATAAATAAAATAAAAATATTTTATTTTAAATTCTATTATTAAAAATAAAATTATCAATTACTTTTATAGTAAAAATATTGAAAAGCTAACATTATTTTATTATTTATTAATATAAGGATAATTTTGAAACATATGAAAGATTTAAAGGATAATGGTGTAAAAAAGTGATTCCATAAACGATGGAATGCCCTATTCCATTACTTTTGTAATGGGATGGTGTAATATCCCCCTGATTAACCTAACTCGATTTGAACACAGGTTTGGAAGGGTGACTAGTTAACTACAGGCATGATCCTCGAGGGTGGATTGACCATTCATCCAATTCCTAAATAATAGTCAACCAATTGATGTTAAATTAGATAAAACCTAATACATGAAATTTGAAGTCTTAAAATCCTAGTGCAATTGGGTGTCAACTAGAGCTAAAACTCTATCTGGAAGAAGCCTTAATGAAGTTTTCGACTTGAAAAACAAATCTAAGATGAAATTGACTAAACAAACCATGATTATGTTTTCCATTAATCTCATCTTAACATTTTATATCATAATTAATTGGTTAGATTGTCTTCAACAGAGTTTTTGTCAAATTGTACCTTGGCCTAAGGTAAAGGGTAAATGTAATATTAGAAATAGGCTCATTCCTTGCATTACATGGAGAATCCATTTGATCATGTGAGTGGGATTTTGCTGCTCTAGCTCCCTTTTCATACAAAGTTATATTTTTGAAAATTTCCAAATGCTTTTTGATTGTTAGATATAAATAATGTTGTTAAAGATTGAGTCTATAAAAAATAGGCCAAAAACATTGCAAGTAAGAAATCATGAATTAGACTTAAAATGAAAGAATTGATGAAATCAAGCTTAGATTAGAATGTATATGGGAAGGTAGATCCAAGTTAGCATTTAAGCATTATTTTACTACATGATTATGTGTTTGTATTAATTTATATATGTATGAAATGGATTCTGTATGAGAATGTAGAAATGGTTCAGGATATGGATTAAATCAGAAATCTTGACCTTGCATATACATATAAGCATGAATAATATGAATTATGAGAATTTATTAAAATCAATTTTTCTACGGTTTATGTAAATTATGATTTATGGATCCCAAAATCCTATTTTCTTAAAATATTTGTTTATTTAACCAAATTATTTATGTTTATGAAATTTATAAAATTATTATATTTTATTAAAATTAATAAAATTATTATTTAAAGAGTATTATGTTTTATTTACATAATTTTATAATTTTATTTTATTTTATAAAATTTTATTTTACATTAACAATTTCAATTATTTTCATAAAAGAAGTTTTCCTTTTGAGGACAAATTTTTATAATCACATTTCATCACATAAGCATATAGAAATTAACATAAAGGATAGGAATAGGATGATTATGCTTGCAAGGGTAGTTAAGTATGTTGAAAATAAGATTAGGTAAGAGAATGATGACATTAAATGTGTGTACATGTATGTATATTTGTGAACTGGCAAGGGATATTGATGGATCTAAATGCACTAGGAGATGTACATAAAGTCTCTTGTACAATAGGAGGTTATGGGTAGATAGTCTCCCATACGATAGGGGCTACAGGATAGAGCCACCCATGTGACAAAAGGTCATGAGATAAGTGTTTCCAGGCACAGTAGAAATGAAATTGTCCTATGGCATAAATTAAAGGACATGAGAACATCGCTCTCCAATATACCCTACTGCTAAATAGTAAAAGAGGAAGGGATTTGTTACATGGTCATCTACTCATTTGATATGACTTAGTAAAATAAGGTATACTAGCTTTGCATGATCATTGGTAATGACTTAGGAGAACAAGGATCATATCTCCTGATATATATGATTTATGAAGGGATAGTACTAAAAAAAAAATTAAGAATAGATTATAAGTATGAAGATCATATATGAAAGCTTTGGATATAATTGTATGATATTATTTTTTAATATATTTCAAAAACTATATTTTCCAATTATATATATTATATGTCATGTCATTATATTATATATACAACCAAAAGAGTTTTCAACCCAAAGTTAGGTTAGCATTTTGCTCACAAAGTCGTCGTACTCACTCCATTTATTAACATTTTTAGGTTAATAGATTTGAAAAGATTATTGCAATAATGAGATTCTCTAAAGATTATATATATATAAAATCAAGTACATGATTCTCTTGGTTATCTTTTAATAGTTAGTGGCCGTTCAACTAGACATTGGACCCTCAGTTATGATTATGAATTGTTGAAAGGATTTTATTTTAATTCTAAAAAATTATTTATTTCAAATGATTTTTACTAAAGATCTTGTATATTATGAGTTTTAAGATAAAGGTTTTCAGTAAGAATTGTTCATGGGTTTTGCAAATCACCATAAGGTGATTTGTGCCAATTACACCCCCAGATTTTGGGATGTGACAAATAGAGATTTCATTGTTGCCTACCAAACAAACTTTTTACTCATTCCCATTATCAATTCCCATTTTATTCCATCCAACCAAATGTAACATGAGATTTTGACAATGAGACATGCGTGATCAATAAAACAAATATCCAAGATTCTCACAAACCATACTCATTCCTTAATCTTGAAATATCTATTGATAATTTACTATAAATAAATTTTTTAGAAGGATTGGCAATGGAAGAGAAACCTGAATTTCGTTCAAATGTTTTGCTATTCTATTTAATTCCATTTTCAATTAATTGGTTGTATGCTCCTTCAAGAACATTCATCTTCTTAAATGAATCTGCTTTCTCTTTCTCAGAGTAGTCATGTACCTATGGTAGCACCCCAAAGTCAAATTTTTGCATTTGAAATACATACCATGGCAATTATCAATAAGCTTGTGAAGCACAAGGAATTAACTTTTCAAAAAAAAATTCTCTTTTTTGAAGTAAGAGAATTTTTTTCCCATTTGTATTATTTCTATGATAGCTTTCAATGTTAGAATTTTTCCTATTGTCTTACATAATCCAGAGTATTTTAACAAAACATGAATTACATGAATGTCAAATTAATATTGTAAACCAACTCATATTAAGCGAGAATATTGTGATGCTTAAAATAACACCTAGACCTAAAGTAATTTATTGTTATGTAAGCCATGTAACTAAGCTTTACTATGATGGGTCAGTTTAGCCCTATAGATTCTAGGGTCTACAAGGTAAATCTATACTCTCACCCCAGGTCAATCCTACAATCTCCCCATTAGGATTTGCAAATAGTCTCTCCCAAAGGTCATTAGGGTTTAAGAGAAGTGTACCTACTAAGATTCATATATATTAAACTCAATGGATTCACAATCTTCATAAGGCAAATAATTTTGATTCTATGATTATTATTAATTGCATATTATTTATGCTATGCAACATAATAAATCAGATCCAATAATTAGTTTAATTTTATAATTCAATTTCTTGCAATTGGTATCAGAGCCAATTATTTCATCATGTTGCATGGGTAAATATTATGCAAATTTGATTGGAAATTAAATGTATTATATTATTCATGAAATCAAGAAAAGTTGTGAGTTCTTTGATTCAAAATTGTCATTTTAGAATGAAAATTGATCTATAATCTTCACATGAATAAATTTTTTATTATTATTGATGTATTTCACACAAATAAATTTTAAGATTTGTATATGTTTTTATGTGTTTTGAAACAAAACCATGAATTAATAAAGGAATTTCATCAAATTCGAAACAATTTCTATTATTTTCTTTAAATTGATTTATGATTTTGTCTCAAAATAATACACCAAACAAAACTCATATTTAATTTGATCAAAATTGGTGCATATGAATTTTTGGATGAAAATTTTGTTGAAAAAGAGTTTATCTCAATTTCAAATATTTTATCTTAGAATTAAAGCAAATATTTCTAATTTTGTTCAAACTAATCCAAAGATTAGACTTAGATTTGAATTAAGAGGAAAATCCATACAAGAATTTAGGTCAAATTGGTTAGATTTAAATCTAGGTTGAAGTTAGTCCAAATAGGGTCTAGAAGACCCGATTAGACAAGCAAACAAATGGAGAAGATGAAGTTGCTTATGACACATAAGCCTACACACATGCTTGGTATGTGTAGGCCATGTGCTGCCCTTTAGGCAGCTAATGATGGTAGTTCAAATGTCATCTAGTCTGATACCTAAAAGAGTGCTATGTTAATAATATTTACAATGGAACTTTATGTATAAAAGTATTGTTATGTAGGAATTATTAATTGCTCATATTATGCCATGGAACTTTGCATAATTGTGTACCAGCCTATCATGGGATTGGTTGCATAAAGTTCTATTGAAAATTGAACTATCTAGTCTGATATCTAGGAGAGTGCTATGTTAATAATATTTATAACCTATTGGTGTGATATTATTAATATTGTTTGTTTTCGATAGTATGAGAGTTAGGATTGGGTATTGTGTTTATAGAATTCTAAATACCCTATCAGTATTGATTTTTAAGAATATGATATTTGATCTTTGTATTATATAACAAAGTCGTAAATATCCTATCGATGTTAGATTTTGTAGTATGACATTATTTAGGAATTGCTTAGTTTCTAAGAAAATTTTATAGCATGACTATATTAAACATGTGTTATAAAAATTTATGATAAATTTCATAAATTTTTATTTCCTCATCCTGGTTGCTTTTGCAATTAACTAATGTGAAAATTCTAAATGAGATGAATTATAAGGAGTAGGTAATCATTGAAATTGTATCTAGCAATTAACAATTTGAAATTGGCATTAAAAGAGGAGGAGCCAACGATTGCTGACAACTCTGCTAATGTGCAAATGGATCTTTATGAAAAGTGGACACACTTGAATAAAGTGTGCTTGATGGTTATGAAGTACACTATGGACAAAACCATTAGACAAAACATTGCACACTTTCTAAATGCCAAAGTTTTTATGGACTCTATAGCTAAGAAATTTGTAAATTTTGATAAGATTGGGAAAGGTTATTACCTCTATTTGTTGGAGGAAACTACTTATGGTGGTGTTAGTGGAATTCATGAGCATATCATGAAGCTAGTGTATTACTACAATTGTTTAAAGGTCATGAAAGTTAGACCTAGGAGATAGTCATATAATTTAGTGTGCCTCAGAATCTCTTCCTACTTAATATGATGCTTTCAAGACATCATATCACACACAGAAGGGTGAGTAAACTACCAATGAGATGATTTCTGTTGTTATTCAAGGGAAAGATGACATGAAGAAAGAAAAGGTTCACAGTAGTTGCTTTGTTTCACATGGATTAAGTTTTGAGCATGGGAATGTCACACCATAAAGATAACAACAAAAATACAGTTTCAAGAAGAAAAAAGTTGATATGAATGCCTAACATTATAGATCCAAGAAGTCTTTATTTAAGGGGACATATAGTTACTGTAAGAAGTATAGGCATAAGAAAGTAGATTACTTTAAGCTTAAGAAATTGATTGAGAAGAGGAAACAAGGTATTCCTTTAGCTCTAATGTGTTTTGAATCTAATGTTGTAGATGTACCATTAAACAATTGGTGGTTACACTCTGGTGCAAGTATTCATGTTACAAATTCATTACAAGCATTGAGAAACAATAGGAAGCCAAGTGATAGATAGTTGATAGTTAAATTAGGAAATGGAGATAAAGTGCAAGTAAAGCATATAGGAGTAGTAGCTTTAAGTTTTTCTTCTAGGCATATTTTAGAATTAAGAGATACTGTTTATATGCCATTCATGAGAAGAAATTTAATTTTAGTTGTTACTTTAGATTGATGTGGATATAATAGAAGATTTATAAATGGAAAAGTTAGTTTATTTTATAATTCTACTTTGGTTAGTTCTGGCTATTTGTGTGATGGTTTATATAAAATTGGTTTAGACTTGACATTTACAAATTCTATAAACACTATGATTGGAAACAAAAGGGGTAAAATTGATTAGAGGTCTTCAATATTATGGCATAGGTGTTTAGGTTATATCTCTAGAGAACGGATGGAAAGATTGATATAAGGAAGGATTCTTCTTGACTTAGACTTCTCTAATTTCAATACGTGTGCATATTATAACAAGGAAAACTCCTTGCTATAGCTAAAAAGGGAAATAGAACCAAGAGCCTAGATGTTCTTAAGTTCATTCACACTGATGTTAGTAGATCAATTACACTAAGCATTATGGGTAGATATAAATACTTCATTACCTTTATCAATCATCATTCAAGATTTGGCCGGGTAGAACTTCTCATTGAAAAGTATGAATTCTTGAATGCTTTTAAAATGTTCAAGATTGCAATTGAACTTAAACTTAGAAAATTAAATGTGTTAATTCTAATAGAGATGGTGAGCGTTATGGTAAACATAATGAAGCTGGTAGAAATTTTAGTCCTTTTGTGACCTATCTTTAAGATTGTGGAATTGAGGCAATTTACATTATGCCTAAAACACTCGAAGATAATGGTATTATAGAAAGAAGGAATTTCACACTCATAGATATAGTGAGATGCATGATAATGCATTCCACTTTACTAGACTTTCTATGGGCAGATGCTTTAAGACTACAATATATGTTTTTAATCAAGTTTCTATTAAATCTGTGCTTAAAATCCTATATGAGTTGCTATATGGGAAAATGTCTAGCCTTAGGTATTTCCATGTTTGGGTTTGCAACGATGAAGTGAAGCCATATAATCTATTTACAAAGAAGCTTGATCCAAAAATTGCTAGTAATTACTTCATTGGATATTGTAACAACTCTATAGGTAGTAGATTTTACTATCCAACCCACACTACTAGGGTGTTTGTATTAGATCATATCATTTATTTTGAGAACTAGCTAGATAATAGGAGTGAAGAAACACATGATGTCTCTCTTAGAAAGAAACAAGTTGTTATTCCACTAGCACCTTCACTGATCAACACATATCAAGTTAATCTAGAAAATGATCCAATACAATAAATGATAAAACCAATGGAATAAGCTAGAAAGTCAAATACCCCACTGATAAAAGAAAGAGAACCAAGTCTTGTAAATGAAAACGCACACCTGAGGAAATCCCAAAGGGTTAACAAACTACTAGTCACAAATAATTATTTGGTGTGCCTGCAAAAGCACAAGTTTGACGTCAATGAAGATGTTGATCACACAAATTTTCAAGAAGCAATTTCAAGTCTTAATTCTTAAGAATGGATAAATGCTATGAAGGAAGAATTGGTTTTAATGCACCAAAATAATGTGTGGGATCTCATGAAATTACCTGCTAGTTGCAAACCTGTTGGATGCAAATGGGTCTTCATAACCAAATGGGGTACTCAATGTGAGATTGAAAGTTACAAGGCTAGACTAATAGTAAAGGACTACACTCAGGAAAAAAAGGTGTTGATTTTAGAGAAACTTTCTCACCTATGTCAACTAAAGACTCATTTCAAGTTGTTATAGCATTAGAGCCTTATTTTGATCTAGAGCTTCACTAAATGGATATTAAGATGGCCTTCTTAAATGGTGATTTGTTAAGAATTGTTTATATGAACTACCCAAATGGTTTCTAAGAGAAGGGTAAAGAACATTTGGTATGTAAATTGAAAAGATTTATTTGAAGCAAGCATCTAGACAATGGTATCTCAAGTTTGATAAGATAGTTATTTCTCTTGGATTCAAGGAGAATGATACAAATTAGTGTATTTATTTTAAGATAAATACATACAAAATTATTATTCTAGTTTCATATGTTGATGATATTCTTACTAGTAATGATATGAGCCTCTTATTTGTGACAAAGTAGATATTATTGATGTATGTTGACATAAAGGATCTTGGTGATGCCTTTTTTATGCTAGGCATATAGATCGACTGCGATAGATCTTGGCTTATCTCAAAGATTGTATATTAAAAGGGTACTCAAAAGGTTTAATATATCTTTATGTTCTCAAAGTATTATGCCCTTCCAAAGGGATGAGATTCTTTCTAAAGCCTAGTTCCCTTAGAATGATGAAGAGAGATTAAGAATAAAAGTGGTCTCATATGCTTTTGTTGTTGATAGCCTAATGTATGCTCAGGTATGTACATATCCTATTATTGCTTGCATGATTAGTGTATTTGGGAGATATTTGAATGATCCTAGTTAGAGACATTGGACTACTATGAAGAAAGTTATAAGGTACCTACAAGGTACAAAGAGTTTCATGCTAACTTGTCACAAATAAGTGAATCTTGTAGTTACAAAGTTCTCTAAATTTGATTTTATGGGTTATCTAAATGATAAGAAGTCAACATCTAGATTCATCTTTATAATGGCAGGAGGAGCTATTTTGTAGAAAAGTATCAAGTAGTCAATTACAACAACCTCTAAAATAGAAGTAGAGTATGTCACATGTTATGATGCCACTCATGAGGTTGTTTGGTTAAGAAAGCTGATTTTCTAGATTCAATATTATTGAAATCATCTTGGCCTTTAACCATATATTGCAACAAGACTACTCCAATGTACTTCTCTCAAAATAATAAAAGTTCTGGGCCAAACAAAGTATTTTGATGTTAAATATGAATTTATTAAAAAGAAGATACACTAGTATCATACATGTATTGAATATGTTGCCACAAATTATATGCTTGCAGATTCACTAACCAAAGACTTAGCTATAGGATTATTTCACAAACATGTAATTATAATGGATTTGGCTAAGCCTTTTGATGTTTAAGATTAGTGAGAGTTTCATAATTTATATTGAAATGATGAATTATGTTATTATTAATCACAAAATTTATAAAACGTTAATGACGCTGCCATATCTTTATATAATATATTGTTATTTGTGCACATTGTTTTATGACATATTGATAGAGAAGATAGATCCTATCTCACTATCATGTCACTATTATTGAATCTCATTTAGCATCATGAGTGGATGCTAGGACTATTACGTGAAAATTTACATATAATCACTTTCACCACTATTTAAATCTTGTTACTTACATTTCACATTACGCTTGTGGTCAACGAGGTGTAGGTACTCAAAACATGTATGACATTAGTGTTGCTAATAGATGTGATGTTTTGCACTATTGGATACTTATAATTTCAATCTAAACCTATGGTTACAATAATGTCATAATTACTTTGACATTCTTTGATGTGGCCATATATTTTTATTCAGAGAATAGTTTTCTTTATTATAATCTAAACTATATCATCCAAGTGGAAGATTATTAGAATTTTTCCTGTGGACTTGCATAGTTTAAAGTATTTTAACAAAACTTAAATTACAAGAATGTCAAATTAATATTGTGAACTAACCCATATTAAGTGATAATATTGTGGGACATAAAATAACACTTAGACCAAAAGTGATTTATTGTCATGTGAGCCTTGTAACTGGGCCATAATATGATGGGTTAGTTTGGCCTAGTAGGTTTTAGTATATACAAGGTAGGTTTCTACTCTTACCCTAGGTCAGTCTTTTAATCCCCCTATTAGGATTCACAAATGTTCTTTTCAAAAGGCTGCTAGGGTTTGAAAGGAGTGCACCTACTAGAATTCACACATATTGAACTCAATGGATTTATGACCTTTGCAAGATAAGTAATTTGATTTTATGGTTATTATTAATTGCATATTATTTATGCTATGTAACATAATCAATCAGATCAATAATTAGTTTAATTTGACAATTGAATTTCTTGCCTTCAATGCTTAATAATGGAGATATTACTCAAATATTAGAATTAATTTGTACTTATTCATTAAAATAAATATACAAAACCTCTAAAAAATTAGAAGACATAGAAACTTAAAATTTAAATTCTATAGGATAAACTTAGTCTTAAAAACAATATTGATACCATTTCAATTACTTATTCAATATAATATATATTAGTATTTTCACAACCTTCTTTGGAAAAGTTTTTACAAATCATAAATGTTGTTTTGTGGCTATCTTTCTATCCACCAATATATATTATGTTAAATATGATTCCTCGATAAGAGTTCCATATAATTTACTTAAAAAACGAGAAATTTATGAACCAAACACCAATTTATATTTGTCAATTTACCACACCAAGTTGGTGAATGATAGATAGAGTTAGTGTCTATTAGTAACAAATAGTTGAAGCATTCCATAATGATTGCAATAATGGCTTCATACTTGCACTGATATGAAATTTGAACCTTATTTGCATTGGATTTTATTCTAACACTTTCCATGCTTTTTCACACAAAATTATTGTGGAAAAAAGCTCTTTGAGAAATACTTTTTAGTAGAGGTCCTAATCATGTTAATTTAATCAATTTCTATGCAATCGATATCTATCCCTTCCTTTGAAACTATAAAGAAAAAGTTTTTTTATGAATATTACTACTAGAAATCAACTAATTTTTTGTGGTTATTATCATGGAAAATCTTTTAATTATCATGGGAAAACATTTTTTCTGCAATTTGAGAATCGTGGAAAAATGAGACATTGGTAGAATTTCCCACAACACTTATGGTTTTAGGTTCTTTTTCAAAGAAGATTCCCATGGTATTAGCCTTGGGAATGTCCAGAAAATGTTTCCCATAGTAGTTATGTCATGGAAAAATGTTTTATTGCTTTCCCAAGGCATAAACCATGGGGAAATGGACATATATTTTTTATTTCATATTATTATATAGAAAATTAATTAAACACAATAACAATAAATATTGAAATTGATTAAAATGAAGCTAATAGTGCTAAAATAAATGGAATTTATTTTCATAAATATTATTAAAATACTCTCTATTATATATATAAAAGTGGCCTCGTGAGGACGAGTTCCCGAGCGTGACAGAGATCAAGTCCCTCGCTTCGATGAGAAGCCTCCAGTAGGCTTCGCTTCGCCCATCAGAAAGTGGCAACAGTGAAGTACTCCTAACATCAACCTCGCCTCGCTTGTCACAATGCAACGACGCTGCGAGGGCATTCGAGTACATTCCGAGAAATGGCCTTCCCCGTAAGGGACGACTCAACAAATAAATCATAAGACCAGATCACCGAGTGGCCGATCACTCCGCTCAAGCCCATTTCCTCGCTACAGCAGCACCCAGCTCGCTACAGCAGAACCCTCGATGCCTCTGAGCCAGGAATCCCATGCTCAAGACGTCAAGCAACAGACACAAGTCTACTGTCAACCTAGGGAGACCATTCAGCAACCTACTTTCTGCAGTAGTTGGATTGTAGCCCTTTTGCTGTCTTTTCTCATTTATAGTTTGATGTAATACAACTATAGCTGATAATTAATGCATGTAACTCCTCCTTCCTTTATAAATAGGATTACATTGTTAGAAGAGGGAGGATGAAGTCTTGTAAGCAGAAACTCTGCAAATCACTTTTAATACATCAATAAAAGCTCCGCCATGGACGTAGGGTTTGGTGCAGTCCGGATTTGGCCAAATCACGTTAAATGTATTATTTCTCTTTTCCTTCTTCCTCTTGGTCCTTTCTCTTCTGCACTTTGGAGGCAGCATTGAGTCCCAGAACTCCTCCCTGTTGGCTGAAGTTCGAGTTCTCCATACGAACCAAATTTCATCATCAACATTTTGGCGTCGTCTATGAGAATCATCTACTTTCTGAAGTTTCCATTGCAATGTGATAATGGCCAAAGGAAGAACAACTCAGAGTTCTACAGTTTCGATTTCTCAGCAACACACCGTTGCACCTGAAACTTAAGAGGTCAAACGCCCGATCAGTTCCGATTGGCACTCGAAAACATAGTCAGAGAGTTGGCTGAGATTGTCAAGGTGCTTGCTCAGGCACAAGCACAAAATGCTTAAAGACAAGAAGAGGTCATGGCATAACTTCACAGCTTCAGGAGGAAGCTTAGAGGGAGGCTCGCAACGATCGCGATAGCTAACGACTGGGAGACTCGCAACGGGCAGAAAGCTCGACCCCTCAATGCGAAGATCAGCATCCAGCAATGGAAGAGGTTCTCGAGAGGCTGAAACAGGTAGAGGAGCGCCCACAACCTCAAAGCAATCAACCTCACTATGAGGAAACCTCACCTTTTTTCATAGAGATCGAGAAGCAACCTCTCCCATAAAAGCTCAAAGTGCCCGCTATCCCACTGTACGACGGGAATAGTGACCACCTAGATGCATTCAACACTCAAATGGACCTCCAGACGATCGATCCCCTAATAAAGTGCCGTATCTTCCCCACCACACTAGGGGCAATACCTCATGCTTCGTTCAGGCACCTCCCTGCGCGCAGCATCGGCAGCTAGGAGGAGTGCCAAAAGAAATTTGTTGACCAATACCGGGTGCTGAAGAAGCAATTCGTGCCTCCTTGCCACCTTACAATGATTTTTCAGCACAAGGATGAGCCGCTCAAGGATTACATAGCCCGATTCAGGCACAAGGCTAACTCCATGGAGAATCCTTCGAAGGAAAGTATCCTAACAGCTATCTCAGCAGGACTTCGTAAAGATGACAAGTTGTACAGAAGCCTCTACAAGTCCCCCACTCGAGATCTCACCAAATTTTATAATCGGGTGACCAAGCAAATAAGATGGGAAGAAACCTTCGGAATGGAGGAACCCAAGCATAAAGTGGGCCATAGTGGTCCCACCACAGGTAAAAAAAAGGGTAGCAAAAGTCACAACAACCCCACTTCTCATCTCACAAAGAAAGCAAAACCTTAGTGACCCAAAGGCCCCTTCGAGAGCTATAGCATCCTGTCAGATACACAGGACAAAATCTTTGTCACAGAAAGGCATAACGAGGACTTCAAAAGACCTAGACCAATGAGGGTACCGCTAAGTCCAGAGATCAATGTAGGTTTTGTGCCTACCACAATGAAGCTGGACACACCACCTCAGAGTGCCATGTACTAAGAGACGCCATTGAAGATCTCATCAAAAGGGGTCGACTACGGGATTATGTCATAAGACCATCAAGACAGCACACTCAACAGGCTCAGCGAGTTGCCACCCAAGAGCCTGAGCCCTCCATCCGAACCATATTTTGATCCTGTAATGCTCATTTATTATCAATTGTACTAGTCACTATATGCTAAATGAATAAAAGTTACCGATTGGCTAAATGCTATTTAGACAAAGGAGTTTTCACTCCACCCTTGTAATTTCGCTACAGCGAACGGTCCTCACCTCGTTACAGCATTCGCTATAGCAAACGGTCTTCACCTCACTACAGCATCATCGCTACAGTAAATGGTTTTCACCTTGCTACAACAAAAACTCAAAGCAACACCTGAGGGTAAGATGGCCTCTGAGCCTACCTCACGATTACAAAACATCATCACTTCCCACAGCTTGCGTGCGACCCCCTCTCTCACTCATAACAAGCTAAGAGAAAAATGAAGCACAGTAGATTGGCCGAAAAAAAAAGAGAAGTTCTCATTAATTATCAAAGCTTACATACAGTGATGCTTGAAGCATTCATTATAGTATCTGAAAGAAGAAAAGCTCATACAAAAAAAAAGACCTCGACCCAGCGAGGCAACAGTACATCAGGGGAAAAAGACTGAAAGCCTGGCACTACAATTCCTGCAAAAAGTAGCCAAAAGGCCAGCTACCAGTTGTCGAGTCTGCAGAAGAGCAGCAACTCCAAAGTTCCTCCTGCTTATTCCTCCGGCACGTCCTCTTGAGCCACACACAACAATTCAAAAAGTCATAGAAGTTGGCTGGCCATGTAGCAGCACCACATGTAACGGCTGGAGAAGGTGGCCAGAAGTCACCACGAGATCTCCCAGAAGCCCACCTGGTGAATCCCGTGACGAAGCCATGTGCAACAGGCCATCCATGTCTCACCAAGCTTCGTCGGAAGCTAAGACACCAAGATAACAATGGCTCTTCAGTCTCCTCCATCGATTTTCCCTGGGATGAAAGAAAAAGGTGCCCCAGGCTATAAATAGGCCCGCTCAGCCCTTTGAAGAATCCAGAGAAAATTTGATTTGATCTTCATCCAATGGTTCGAAATGAGCGGCAATGCCACGCCAACGGCCAAAAATGGCAAACAGGAGAAAGCCCGACCTAGAGTAGAATGGAAAGATATTTGATAAGATGTCTCAGTCAAAGAAGGACATAGACTAGAGATACGAATCAAGCCTCGAAAACTTGCAACTCCCGATCCGCAAAGCAAATCGAGAGTTAGGGGGCTTATGTTATATATATATAAGTGGCCTTGCGAGGATGAGTCCCTGAGCGCGATAGAGATCAAGTCCCTCGCTTCAACGAGAAGCCTCCAGCAGGCTTCACTTCGCCTATCAGAAAGCGTTAACAGCGAAATACTCCTAACATCAGCCTCACCTTGCTCGTCACAATGTAACGACGCTGCGAGGGCATTCGGGTACATTATGAGAAATGGCCTCCCCCGCAAGGGACGACCCGGCAAAGAAATTATAAGATTGGATCATCGAGTGGCTGATCACTCTACTTAAGCCCACTTCCTCGCTACAGCGACACCCAGCTCGCTACAACAAAACCCACGATGCCCCCGAGCAAGGAATCCCCTGCTCAAGACGTCAAGTAATAGACACAAGTTTACAGCCAACCTAGGGAGACCATTCAGCAACCTACTTTCTGCAGTAGCTGGATTGTAGCCCTTTTGCTGTCTTTTCTCATTTATAGTTTGATGTAATATAATTATAACTAGTAATTAATGCATGTAACTCCTCCTTCCTCTATAAATAGGATTACATTGTTAGAAGAGGGAGGATGAAGTCTTATAAGCAGAAACTTTGCAAATCACTTTCAATACATCAATAAAAGCTCTGTCGTAGACATAGGGTCCAGTGCCATCTGGATTTTAGCCAAACCACGTTAAACGTATTGTTTCTCTTTTCCTTCTTCCTCTCGATCCTTTCTCTTCTGCACTTTGGAGGCAGCATTGAGTCCCAGAACTCCTCCCTGTTAGCTGAAGTTTGAGTCCTCCATACGAACTGAATTTCATCGTCAACACTCTCCAAATCATTTACAAAATAATACAAAATCATGGATCACCCAAATCCTAATAAAAGAGTGATTGAAGTTTGTAAAAAAAATTAAAATTAAAATGTTAAATGTGTCAAAGTAATTTGTTAACTTAAAAATATATAAATGAATTCATAAATACTTATATAAGTCATCTCTGGTTGCATGTTCACCTATGTGTTATCCTTCTTTTGGTGGTGGATATGCTTGAAAACCTCTAGGATTATAGGCAATCTCCTACCTACTTTTCCTACATTTCAAAGCATTAGTATTAATAAATCTATATAAATCAAATTAAAAGGAAATTTAACTCCAACATGTAATTAAACTAGCATAGTTACTTAACAGTTGCCTCTTATGCTCAAGGACAAGGATGGAACCACAAATGTGGCAAGCGTGACCTTGTCCACTAGTGGAAAACTAGTTCTTATTTTGATTAGAGACAATTTTGTAATCCTAAGCTTCCTAAGCTACCAAAGGCCTCTACCTGGCCTCTTCAATGATCCATTGAGGCCTTTGTGCCTTCTGCATCATATCCTAGAGTCACTCAACTGCCTTCAAGTTAAGGTTCCTTTTAATGGGGTTTTTTTGCAGGGGTCCTACCTATACCGGTCCTACAAAATAATAAAAATTAGTATCAGTCATAACATTCAGATATAAACCTATCGTTCAAATAAAATAAAAATATATGATTTTTCCTTAAAGGTCCTCCATTACAAACCCCTTACCTCAGGTCCACCTCCCTCTAGTTCAGCCATACACTACCAAATTGACTCACAATGATAGCCCATATGGCCTGCATGGTGGAAGTGTGGTTAATGAACCTATTAACATAAAAAAGAGTACATGACTAATTGTAATAAAAAAAGTATGATAAGTATAAAAAAACATAATTATAATTATATTCACGTGTAGTCATCTAGCTTGATCCATGGCCTGGTATCCCCCTCCATGGTTGGTAAGTGAAAAGCCTACTATTAGGAGGATGCAGAAGGCTAAACCATGGAAGATGACATAATGATTGACTATTGGAGGAAAGATTCAAGGGTTGGCATGAAGGTGGAGGGGCCGTTAGTGTGGTAGCCATGTGGGCTAATGATAGAGGTAGATGGTGAATATACTGGAGGAGCATAGGGAAGTGTGATGGTGTGGTGAGGAGCAAGTATGGAGATGGAAGAAGGTGTGTTGGCATTATAGGCAAACTTGGGATGGCCCTGACAATTGCGACCTCTAGTGGCCTACTAGCCCCCCTATTTGTAGAATGGCAACGTCCTAACATCTGTACAAAAAAAATAAAGAAAAACGATGTTCAAGGCCTATACATTAGGTTTTTCCTAACATTAAATTATAATTAATTTTAGGTCTTATTATTTTCTTCCTTGATTTAGAAGAAAACTAATTTTAAGTGCACTGGTGGTACAAGAAAATGTCTTCAAAGTTAGATAAATAATAGTATATTAGAAAATGTTAAAAGGAAGTAATATTTAGATAAAACTATGCTATATTAGTTAGGGAATAAGAAGCCATCTGATGAAAAAGTCAAAATTGTCTCCATTCAAGTTTGAAGATTTTAAGGTAAAAAGAGGTATGGCATCTTCAAATGATGAAAGTGAAAGATGCGATATTCTTTTTTACCTCAAAATCCTACCTAAACATGAATGGAAAAAATTTTAACTTCTTCATCAAATGGCTTCTCTAACTTGGCTAAAATAAAGTAGTTTTACATAATATTATTAGCCTTAAAGTTCTACATGAGTAGTTTTGATGATGATAAATGAATAGTGAAAATATTTGTTTAAATAACAATACTTGATTATATGCTAAAACTATTATATCTTATACAAATGTCTAATAGGCATGCTATGTTATAGTTAATAAATATAAATGATATGATGATAATGCATGTTCTTGTACTAACTTATTATATTTTATATATTTAAATCATGCATTATGATAAATTATCTTGAACTAAATATATGGCTTGTAAAGTTTCTGTACATTATAGGATTGTCCAAAAAAAAGAGGAATGAGTATTGGAGTAAAGCAAATGGAAAATGTTTTCATGCTCAACTCAAGAAGGAAAAAGGAAAAAAGTCAAGAAAGAAGAGATCCTCCAAGTATTGAATAATTAGAAGATTAAAGTTTTAGAAGCTTGGAAGAATCAAAAAGCCTAAAGACTCCAATGGGTATAGCTCTTCCTTTTGGGCTTAAACTTTCTTGTAAAATAGAGTTTTTCATAATATAGAATTCAAATATAGTTACAAAATCTTAACTATACAAAATGTTTTAAAAAGATAGCTCATAAACATATTTTCATAAGATAGCCTTGATGACATTTCAAAAATAAATGAGATACGAGTTTTTGTCTTTTTAGTTTTGACCTTTAGTCACTATTTTAATCATATCTCACAAAATACATATGATTAAGAAATGAAAGAGCTATGACATTTTCCATTTGAGCCTAAAAATCAATTTTTCACAATCCAATTTTTCTACACTTTGCTCATTGTTTTTATGATATCTCAAAACATTCTTAATATATGAGCATGAAATTAGACTCAGATATCTTTCCAACTATAGGTCTTTTGCTTATAACAAGCTTTAAATGAAGAAGTTATAACCTTTAAAATTTGAGTCAGGTCTAACAGTTGACTGCTAGCCTTCGTGAGACTTTGGTTCAAAAATAACAACTAGTTTTCTCCGAAGGTGTCCAAAATGGCTATGAAACTTTAAGGGATTCTTATATAAGTTAATAATTATCAAATGCAACTTATAAAAATCCTGAACGTTATCTTTTAACATCTATTACTCCTTCTTTTCATTAAAATCAAGATTTGAGCTCTTCATTGTGCAATTTTTCTATTCTAAATGCTTCATGGTTTTTCTTCTACTCCTGGAGAGAGTTTATTTGAGTTTTTTATCATCTACATCTTCTTATGAGTTGTTAAGGGTAAGGAATCCCTTTGAATTTGTAAAGAAGGAAAGGTATCCTTTGTAAAAAGAGGATTTGTTTAATGAAGAGCAAAGATTTGTAGAGGTTTCTTCAAGTCTCCAGTTCAAACTTGAAGATCTTTTGAAATAGTAGGACCAAGCTTAGTTGAGTTTGAGGATTTGATGTATACCTTGAAGAGGATCTTCAAGTGTCCAGTTCAAACTTGAAGATCTTCAAATGTCCACTACAAATTCTTGTGTTTGATCTCCCTACCCTTACTCTATTTATATTTGATAATATGTTCTATTTTTGTTAATAAAATTTGTTATGTATATTATGCTTCAATGTTTATCTTGTTACTTAGATGTTTGGGTGGTTGAAAGAGATGTCTATCTATGCATATGTTTCTTGATACCTTGCTTATGTGAAATTGAATAAGTTGCTTTACACAAATTCTTTAATTTGTTATATCTTGTATGCAAACATCTTCACTGAACTATCTTGGATTGTTAGAACTAAAACCATCCTTATAGCTCTCCAAAATTAAATATTTCTCAATGAAAAATTTTAAAAATTATAAAAGTATTGAAAACATTCAATTCACTTCTCTTAGGTATAGGCTACCTTGTCCTACAACTATTACTTCCTTCTAGCATTTCCTAACATGATATTATTTATCTAACTTTGAAGTTATTTTCTTATACCACTAGTGCACTTGAAATTAATTTTCTTCTAAACTGTTACAACCCTAAAGTCATGGTCATGACCGGTGTGAATATCATTTCTTGATTAGATATTCACTAGCCTTTTAATATCACTATCGGTTATTTCTTAAGTTATTTCTGGAGTTATCTTATCATAAAACAAATGCAACTAAATTGTGGCAAACTGAACACATAAGGTTATTCATGAGAAAATATATACAAAAATTAATTAATTTACAATGGTGCTATCCAACAGGCTATATACCACTCTTGCTCAAATGTATATAATTCTTTAACAATTATAGCATATAACCACTACCAAATCTACATCCTAAGGCCTGATTTCACTATCAAAACTGCCCAAAGCATTTTCAAAAAAAAAATGGAGCATTTAAAAAGAAGTTATCTTAACCTATGTCTTATCATATTACCAAAACATAGGTTACTATAACTAAGCCCTATGGCCCTTTCTATTTACATGTTCTCAAAAGATAGCAATATAGTTTTTAACTTGATAGTTGACCTTTAAGGGTTAAACCATCCCAAGGCCATCATTATCAATACATGGTTCAAGTAAAATAATCTCTACATTGTGTAAAACTTCACATCCTGATAGATTCAGGATGACAATGTAGTGGATGTTTATCCGATAGCTTCCTCCTCGATATCACGGTGGTATAGGTGTCAATTGTTATTTTTGTCAGATTATTATCCATCTTACTTTTCCAAAATGAGATTTACAGTACCTTGAGAATCTGGAAAAAAAATTTTCACAAAAGAGTGAGTTTGGGGCTTTATGAATAAAATGTCCTAGACTTATGAACTCATTAAACAGCAAAGCATGTGCAAACATAAGTATTCATACCCATCTGTTTGGCTAATTCTCATAGAATCTTCCATAAGAAATCATTGACAATTAGAGATTCATATATGATGAAACTTATATTATATTACTTTTGAACATGGTGCCGAATTAGGCTCTCAAAGCCACTAGCTAACATTTAAGCTCACTTTGTATTCTAATCAAATAACAATATTTTGCAACAGTTCAAATGATTCCAAGCCATTCAATATTAATGACAGGAATGTAAATCTCTTTATTAATCTAATCTAGCCTTATCCTGTACAAAGTCAACCTTATCCCTCTAATCCATCCTTATCCCACTTATCAATATAGAATGTGCAGATTCAAGATCTAGTTCATAATTCTCCATCACACCCCATTAATATCACATGATCACATGTCAATATTATTCATAGTATCACACACACCATTCATAAATTCACAAATGCCATCACACTTTATATAACCATGGTATTCATAATAAATACAATTCTTACAACAATCATAACATCACAACATCACATACTATTCGATATTTTAGGTACATCATCAGGCTTTACACCATAATGCTACTCATAGTAGTTGTATTTCCACAATCACAGTAATTCATTATTATCTTAATACTTTTTGTCTCATAATCACTTTGGTTTATAAATTCATTGATTAGATACTCTTGCATATATAATACTTCTATTTCTTGTTACCAACTTGGGATTCATATTTTTATAAACTTTATTTATTATGTGAGTTATTTGGCTTCATTATAAAAGTAATTTAAGGAATTTAGAATAAAATTAGGAGAAATAGACATTAATTAAATAATATGAAATTTGTTGAACATGTGATTAGGATCATGATTAGAATCATTGAAGAAGACAAGCATGATCACGATTCGGATCAAAAAATTTATTTGTGAAGAGCTCAATTCGACTTAAGGAAATGTAGTTAAAAATGCAAGTCTGCTCGCTAAATTTTGAAAACTTTTAGGAAGTCTAATTTCAATTGTGATTAGAATCAAAAGCAAGGCAGGGAAGGTCAATTCAAATCAACAAATTTTAGTTCAAACTTTGATTCCAATCAGTCAAGAAAAACTACTAAGTTTCTGTGAGCATGACCACGAGTTTAGTTTAAAATGGTGTGATTCAACTCACATGAGCAGATTTTGTATGCAAACAGCAAAAAAAAAAGGGGAAGCCACTTATAAGGTAAAATCTCACCATAAGACCTTATTTCAACATGTTTTATTGGCTTAAACATACACAAAACTAATTCATTTTAATCATCAACTATAGTCCATTAATAAAGCCATTTAATTATAAATCATGCCTCACAATAACATAACCCATTTTCATCAACCGTCTTCATATATTCAGTAGATCACAATCAAGAAACATAGATTAATTCATAAGAACAGTAAGAAATATTCACCTTGATAGCTAGAAATTCAAAGGTGCAGCTAAGCTTATATAGCTGGAACTTCATCAACCATCTTCATATATTAATTTTCCAAACTTTTCCAAAGATTTCTCTCTAAAACTAAGTTTATATATTTAAATTACGATTCAATTTAATAGAAATCAGTTATATCTAACAAACTCAGGCTCTAAAATGTCAGAAAAACCATGTTAATTCATAGGTTGAATAATGAAATGAATAGTAGCAGAAATTTTCAAAAAATTCATTTTTGAAATTTCACCTAATGAATCAGCATGATTTTGTTATCAAATTGAAAAGGAAGAAGAAAAGATTCAATGGTAAAAATTTGAGAAAATAATAAGAAGAGTTGATGAGCTTATTTGGAGAGAGAGAGAGAGAGAGAGAGAGAGAGTGAAGCTAGAGAAAGTTGGAAACTTGAGGAAGAAGACAAAGGAATCTACATAACTTCATTAAGCTGAAGTCCAAGAAAAAAGAAAGGGAAACCAGCTAATTAAAGGATAAAATGGGAAAACTTGGTCAACTTTTTAATAATTTCAAGTTGAACATTTTTCCTTTTTCGTAACTTTTCTATTTCTCTCATTTTAAACTCAAATTTAACATACTTGTCAATCTCCAGTGATCACAAAATTTTAATAAAAATTAGTTAAATCTTTTACCTTCGTAATAGCTCTAATTTCATACTCAACTGATATCTGTAATCCTAGTTTAATATCTTCAAAGTTTTACAGAAATAAATTCTCAAAATTTTATATTTTCTATTTCTACTATATCTAAGTCTCTCATAACTTCAAATCTATAATTTTGAATTCTTTTAAATTTTTATTTTTCTTATTTTATTACCAAAAATTGATATTATTATTATATTTTCTTAGAATACTTAGGGTATTACATAAACCCTGTTCCCTAACATATTTAAATTTATTTTCTTATAATTTCTTGTAATTGGTTTTTTTTTCTTATTCCAAACACACTTGAATTTATTTTATTCTAATTTCCTGCAATTGATTTTTTTTATTCTTCTTTCAAGCATATTTAAATTTATTTTCTTCTAATTTCTCCTAATAGATTTCATTTTTTATTCTTATTCTAAGCATACTTAAATTTATTTTCTTCTAACTTCTCGTAATAGGTTTTATTTTTTATTCTCATTCTATACATACTTAAATTTTTTTTCTTTTAATTTCTCCTAATAGGTTTTTTTTATTCTTATGCCGAACATATATACTTAAAGTTATTTTCTTCTAATCCCTAAACCTAATTTCAATCCCTAAACTTCATTTCCCAAACATTAATGTTTTAAAATATTCACCAATATACAATATTCAACCCCTAAACTCATTTACCAATATTCACATTCCTATAAATATACAATATTAAATCCTTAAACTCATTTTAACTAATATTTACATATTCAACAATTTACCAATA
>JANHAO010005651.1:0-22344 GCA_026873985.1 Saraca asoca | reverse complement strand
AAAAACTGGTGCAGCCTTCTTTGACAGCTGCTCTATTTGACAATAGGTGCAGCCCCCTTTTTTGACAGCTGCTTTATTTGACAGATGTATCTGAACAAATGATCTTCAACTGTATCTCTAGGAAGATATATCTTTATCCTTGCATGCACCTTAGATGTTTGGATCAATTTGGCTATTTCTTTTTACTAATTCATATTTTTATCATATTCTATTTAAAGAATAAAGATGATATATATAATTTTATGAAGTAAAAGGGATATATATATATATAAGTTCAAAAAATTAACCTATTATCTCTTTTTCTATCCGAACATAAAAAATATACTAGGGAAAAATTTTATGCTTTTGGAAAGATACGTATTGATCATTGATTGCGCAATTTAATCTTTAGGTATAGTTTAATAGTGAGAGATTTAAATAATATATTAGATATATGAGTAAATAATTACATTTATATCTTCTGAATTTTAGTATAATTATATTCACATTTATTGTATTTTTATAAGTATATATTATATTTCTTTTTATATATGCTCATATTTTTTTCTATTTTAAATATATACTTATTTTTTTTACTTAATAAAATAAGAAATATGAATATTATTTATAAAAATAGAAGGGATGTAAGTGGTATTATATCAAAATTCAAGGAAGTGTAACAGACCCTAGATAATTATATTCAAATCGGTTGACCATCTATGGAAAAAAAAAGTTACATTGAGAAAAATAAATTTAAATATATTTCACTAAAATAAATTTAAATATATTTCACTAAAACAGATTTGATTGAAGTTAAGCCTCACTATGTAGCATTTGTATATGTCTCAATTCTCAATCAACAACATTGACTTGTAGTTGATGGCATCTTTTTTTTTCCGCATTGCTGGTGGTTTTAGTGCACCGGAGAAGAATTACACCAATCCACCTGTAAAGAATATAAAGATTATAATATAATATATTAAAATTCTCGAATTTGTTGCTTTTCGTTTTAATTATTTTTTTAGTAAGCAGATTTTTTTTTTAAAAAAAATAAAAGGGTGGAGCAATGCGATTGGACATTCAAGAGGTGAAATTGGGCCAAAGAGCAGGCCATTGAGGCTCACATGGGTCCATTTAAGTGTTAATAATTCTATTTTGCCATCACCATTCCCAACGCAAATATAAAGTGGACTATCATTTTGCACTTTTCTTCTTATGTATTTCTTAATTACCCCCTAAATCTAGGTTCCGTCTTCATTGACCTCCTCTCTAATTTGCTTTATTATTAGCTTAAAAATTGCTTCTACAAATATAACACACTAATAGCAATATAAAAGAAAATAATAATTGCATAATTTTCAATTAATATATTTTTCATTTTCTGCAGAAAATAAAAAAAATAAAAGAAAATAATAATTGCATCATTTTGTAAGTGGAACACTGGATGATTAGATTCGTTTTTAATATACACACACACACCCCAAAACAAAACCCAAAAAGCAACAAAATATATCAGCCATCCAATTTCTATCACAATAATAAATTAGATTAGATTTCAAAACAAAATAAGAGATTGGCATGTAGTTGTAACCAGACGCAGACACATAATTCGTGGCATAGATAATTGCTTTTTCTGAAATTTTAGAAATTAATAAAAAAAGAAAACCATTTTATAAAGCAAGACAATAGCAAGATAGATCCTCACCTAATCTGTTTTTGAGCTTTGGATTAATTATTACTCCAATTTTAACAATATTTTGTAATTTAACGAAACAGGGAAATTCGTCCAAACTTGGAATAGGTTAAACGCGAACCAGAATAGCAGGCACGCAAAAGGAACTTCGGGTAAAAAGAAGGAGCAGTTTGGCAATTAAGATGTAGTTTGAGGGGCATAAGGAAATGTCAATATTACAAACCGGCACCTCGAAAATCCTAGGGAATTCCGTTACGTGATGATGAAACCAGAGAGAGGATACAACCGGTGGGGAAAGAGAAAGAATTGGCGAGGGTATATTCGTCATAGGGTATTTTAGAGACTGAGCTGGTCTATGTTAGTGACTTGCTAGGATGGTAGTACTGTCACCATCATCGTTACCAAGGCAAAGCTGGCTAATTAACTCTAGAATACAATCTCTCACATTTTTCTCGCTCTACTTTTAACTTTTTTTTTCCCCTCAATTTTAATCAAATTTTTTGTATTATTATTATTATTTTTTTTTTTTGTTAAATTGAAATCCCTTCTCTCTCTATTGGCTTCTGTGCTTTGGTTTGTAGGATTCCCACCCACATTCCCCAAATATACAAAGCACTAAAGAGAAAAGCAAGGAAAGAGTGAAAACTAGGCATCGACAAAACTCAACGACTGAACAATTTTCCAGAGAGAGAAACTCGCCGCTGTGCTTTGTCTTTCCAGCAAAAAAAAATAATAATAGAGGAATAGAGGCTTGTTTAGATGTGAGCTAACAAGGACTGAGCAATTGATTAGGATATTTGGCCTGAAATGCATTGATTGTGGAGGCTTATACATGTCCAGAAAATGAGCCTAACACTATTAGTTGATGAGCCAAGTGACGCTGTCTCCAGGACCAGTAAGAAGAAATCAATAGAGAAGGTAGAGAGGGAACCCCAGAAGCCATCTCAGGTAGTACCGTCGCCGCTGGTAGTTGTCGTTGGCCGGAGCCGGTCACAAGCCGGAACCAGAAGAGTCACACCGACTAGTTTACCCATCGCAACCGCTACCACGACGCCATCAAGTGTAGATAAGCTCTTACCCAACGGTGATTTTTACATGGGAAGTTTCTCCGGTAACGTCCCTCATGGATCGGGCAAATATCTGTGGAAGGATGGGTGCATGTATGAAGGGGAATGGAAGAGAGGCAAAGCTTCAGGGAAAGGCAAATTCTCCTGGCCTTCCGGGGCTACATACGAGGGTGCATTCAAATCGGGTCGGATGGAAGGATTTGGTACCTTCATTGGATCCGACGGAGATGCTTACCGTGGGTCATGGAGCGCCGATCGGAAACATGGAGACGGTCAGAAACGCTATGCTAACGGCGATTTCTATGAAGGATTATGGAAGCGTGATCTTCAAGATGGCAAGGGCCGGTATGTTTGGAAAAATGGAAATGAATATATTGGGGAGTGGAAAAACGGTGTGATTTCTGGGAGGGGTGTGCTAATTTGGGCTAATGGGAATCGATATGAAGGGCAATGGGAAAATGGTGTTCCAAATGGTCAAGGGATTTTCACTTGGCCTGATGGAAGTTGCTATATTGGTAGCTGGAACAAAGACATGAAAATACAGCAGTTGAATGGTACTTTCTACCTTGGCAGTGGGAAAGAGCAATGTTTCAAGGGGCCATTTATCACTGATAATTTTACAATCACAATGAAAAAGAGGTCCTCTGTTGATGGTGCGAGAGCGAGTGTGACTGAGAAAAGTTTTCCAAGGATTTGCATATGGGAATCGGATGGAGAAGCTGGTGATATAACCTGTGACATCATTGATAATGTGGAAGCTTCAATGTTTTATCAAGATGGAACTGGGTTAGATCGATACGACATTAAGCAGTTTAGAAGAAATCCCTGTTGTTTCTCCAGTGAGGTGAAGAGACCAGGAATAGCAGTATCCAAGGGGCATAAGAATTATGATTTGATGCTTAATCTGCAATTGGGGATAAGGTAAGGGTGTGGAAATGGTGTGAATTTTTCTTATTCTAAACTGAAATTTTGTAAAATGCTTCAGATTTGCGATTTCTTGGTTAAGGGGTTCTCTGTTTGGTGTTTGAGGTCGTCGTTGCTGCTGTGTTGTGTAGGTACTCCGTTGGGAAGGAGGCTCAGATATTGCGAGAACTTAGACAGAGTGATTTTGATCCGAAGGAGAAATTCTGGACACGGTTTCCACCAGAAGGATCCAAGATTACGCCACCACATCAATCAGCTGAGTTCCGGTGGAAAGATTACTGCCCCGTGGTTTTTAGGTATTGCTCTTGCTCCTTGTTTGCCTTTTCATTCAACTGCTAGTTACTAGTTGACGCTTTAGCTAGCATGTTGTTAATCTAAGGTCCATTAGATATGGTTATTCTGCATTTCTTGTATTTAATGATTGTGTCGTGCCTCCTATGTTACTGTCTTCTGCGTTGTTGACTTTACCCTTCTATAAATTTCAGACACTTGCGGAAGCTATTTCATGTGGATCCTGCTGATTATATGTTGGCTGTATGTGGGAATGATGCCCTTAAGGAGCTTTCTTCCCCAGGAAAGAGTGGCAGTTTGTTCTATCTGACTCAGGATGATAGATTTATGATAAAGACGGTGAAGAAGTCTGAAGTCAAGGTTTGATGCCAGTCTCTCAGACTTCTAAATTCCGTTTGTTAAATTTGGAAGTTTTTTTGGCATTACGTAGGAGCATACTGGGAATAATTTTTGTAGTTTGCTTGCCAAATGCATATGCCTTTCTCGAATGAGAGGCCTTGGTTCAAGTCCAACGTAGTAGGTAGTTAAATTCCATAAAGAACAGACAAGTTTGTTTGCAAAGTTGAGTAGCTGTTATTATCAGAAGAATAAATATTTAATTTCTTAGCTTCTGTATATTTTTTTTTTTCTGTTTTCAGAAAAACTAATGCAAGATGGACAGCTAGATTGAATCTTGATTTTGTCTATTAACTTGCAGGTGCTTATCCGGATGCTCCCAAGTTATTACCAACATGTTCAACGTTATGAGAAATCACTTCTTACAAAATTCTATGGGGTACACTGTGTCAAACCAATTGGTGGCCAAAAGGTTTGCTTGGCTGGCATATTTCAATTTTGCCTTTCTAGGATTGGTCTGTGCAACTCAGTGTCTGACTTTTTTATTGTTGTTGGCAATCCAGACCCGGTTCATTGTTATGGGCAACCTTTTCTGCTCAGAATATCCCATACATAGACGATTTGACTTGAAAGGATCTTCTTATGGCCGTACTACAGGTAAGCCTGAGGAGGAGATTGATGAAACTACCACTCTCAAGGATCTTGATCTCAATTTTGTGTTTCGTCTACAACCAAAATGGTTCCAGGACCTTATCAAGTAAGTTTTATTGCATAATTTGTGTTTCCTATAGGCAGTTTCAATGGCTTCTTATTAGCTCTTATCACGTCATCCATCCATGCTGAATATGTTCTTTATATCATTTCCAGACAAATAGAGCGGGATTGTGAGTTCTTGAAATCAGAGAGAATTATGGATTATAGTCTTTTGATTGGCCTTCACTTCCGCAATGATAATTCATATGATAGAATGGGGTTGTCACCATTTCTTCTGCGCACTGGTGTGTATCCATTTTCCCTCCATGGTGCTTATATTAAGATATAAGCTTTACATGTCATTATAAGTGATAAGATCAAATGTTTTGTTTTCCCCTTGTAGGCAAGAGGGATTCTTATCAAAATGAGAAGTTCATGCGTGTTCATCGCTTTCTTGAAGCAGAGCTACAGGATTGGGATCGAGTTTTGGCTGGCCGGTGTGTATATGTTCTGGTTCATTAAAAGCTGATCTGGATGGCACATTTTGTTTTTGAAATTAGTTGGCTTTGTTAAATTACCAGCGTCTGTAGCTCAACTGGATAGCCCCCTGAAATGTTCTCAGCAGGTTTCTAGTTTGAGTTCCCGTATAACCTATTAAGTGGTGCTTGGAACCTTAACAGTTATTATCCGAAATGATTGCTAAAAGACTTTATAGTTTTAATTCATATTGGGCATAGAATCTCATCTCAATATATCATAAACTAAAATGGTAGAGTTCTTATTTTTTTTGGCAATTCATGATGCCTAATAATTACTTAAGTTGGATTGATAGTAGTGGTGGGAATAATTGAAAGAGATTTGTACTATGTTGGCTCCCGTGTGGGGATGATTTAGCAGGCAACAGTTGTTTGCGGGGCATTTGTGGTTTGTGGTCCTATTTTCCTAAGACTTAATTTTATTCTTTTTGAGTCAATGACAATTGTTTCTCTAGATTATTTATGTTCATACTGTTTTACACTTGTCTTTATTCGTTGAAAATTCTAAGAATGTTTTGAGTTTACAGCAGTTGTGAGCTAGTTCATAATATATGCTATGTGTGGTTCTGGTCTAGTTTGAATTCATATTTTTGCAATTATTTCTACTTGTGTTGAATTTGTCTATTGTTCTTTCAGGAAATCGCTGATTAGGTTAGGAGCCAATATGCCTGCAAGAGCTGAGCAAATGGCTCGGAGGAGTGATTTTGATCAATACACCCCGGGAGGAATCAGCCATTTTACCCCTTATCGCAGTGGGGAGAGTTATGATGTGCTCCTATATTTTGGGATCATTGACATTTTGCAAGATTATGATATCAGCAAAAAGTTGGAGCGTGCTTACAAATCACTGCAAGCTGACCCTTCTTCCATCTCAGCCGTTGATCCTAAGTTATACTCCAAGAGATTTCGTGATTTCATTGGAAGAATCTTTGTTGAAGACAGGTAGCAGTGAGAAAAATGAAAATCTTTTCATTGCATAAGAGCACCTGATTAATCTCAAGTTTGAAACATTCGAGAGAAAAAATGCTGAAATTACACAACCCTGGGTCAGGGTTGGGAGTTGGAATTGGCTTATTCTGTTTACAGGCGGCCACTGTGGTGTGGCCATGTAACAGGAATCTCGCCGGAGCTGGAATTGCCTATGGCTGAATTTTATAGGTACAGCCAGCGGTGTGGGCAAGGAGAAGTTTTGTACATGCAAGATGGAGGGAAATTTTCTTGTCAAATTTTTTTTTTCTTTTTTGTGAAATTTTGGCGTGGTTGCAAAGTAGAAAATGGTGATGGGAAAAGATAGGGTATAATTGAGAACAAAGTGAAATATTTCACTGAGATAGGATTTAAAATTGCATGGATAGTTGTGGGGAGGGAATAAAGCAAGTGTACAGTTTTCTATAGAAGGAATGGATAGCTCAAGAAATTTTTTTTTGTAACGTGAAACTTCTTTCTGTCTGTCAAGAGGAGAGGCATTTTGGAAGGCAATCTATTGTGAATGGACTCTTGTAGGATCTCTCACTCAGAATTCAACAATGAACAAACAACTTTCTATCTGGCGTATATGTAAAAAATATGAATGGGGTATGGTCGATTGCTTTTTGTAGTGAAGCAAAGAGTTTTTAAAGGCATTGAAAGTAGGGAAAGATGTGCTGCCGCTTATTGTTTTTCCTTGTTTCTGTCCTTCTGCTGCTTTTTACTGTTTCTGCCTCATTTATTTTATTGTAAAATTTTGACCTTAATTATTCTTTTGTATTGGAAGAGTAAACTGAAGAAAGTACATTACGTGCTATGATTAGTCTCTTAAAAAGTATCCTCGTAATCATCCATGAGATAGTCACAATTAAAACAATTTCCGAAGGATTTGATCATCATGTGTTTAATTAATTAGAAAATGAACATGGAGCCAAAAAAAAAAACAATTGAGTACAACTAAGTTTTTTCTCATAATGCAAAATTATAAAAATTAAATATAAGTTAATTAATAATATTTAAATGATTATAAATATTTGACAAGTATGTATTTAAGAATTTCTTCAACACACATTGTAATATTGATTATTTATTTGTAAACACTTACCTTTTTTTAGTAAAAGAGTGAATCCCTTTTTTTTTAAATTTTATTTTTTCACTTTTGTTTATATAAAATATTTTTTATTAATTTTATCTTTATAAAATATTAATTTATTTTATTCGATCTCTCAATTAATATTTTTTATTAATTTTATTTCTATAAAATATTAATTTATTTTATCTCAAACATTTTTGTTACAGTGTAGGGTGGGAAAGGCGGAAAGGGTACTTGGGGACAAGACCGAGCTGGCAGGAGAGGTGTTAAAAGACCTTTTTGACCTTGTTCTCTTTTTGGGAGCTTCTAATAAATAGTATGGAGTCTGTCTGATTGTAGAGGCAGCAAGTGTTGGTTCGACGTCACCGTGAGTGGTGGGTCCATTCTCCATGCTCTCCGTCCCATCGGTGCATCTTCAACGTCACCGTCCTTTTGAAATGCCTCACTTCAGTTAGGTTTATCAATTAATCTGTTGGGTAATACTTCCTAGCTAATCAGAGATCAATCTTACACATTTTATGAACAAAATATAATAATTTTTATGAATTTTTGTATCTGACAATTACGTAAAACACTCCTTACAAATTTTTATATTTTTTTTTAAGGAAAAGCATAATTGAAGGGAGATTTTTTTTTTTTTAATTTGATCCAATTTTTTTTTTAAGATTTCATTTGATTTTTACAAGTTGAACTTTCTCAAAATTATTAAAAATTATATATTGATATTAAGAGAGTAGAACTTCTAAAAAGTAAGTTTGTAAGTAATGTTTAATTTAACTATAAACTTCTTAGAAAATAATATCAAAATAATTAAAATATCTTATAAAAAATCATATTTTTTTAATAAAATATTAGATAAATTTTTAAAAGATATTTTTATCATTATTAAATTTTATAAAAATAATTTTATATTTTTATTTTATTAAAAAGAAATGAAATAGAACTTATTTATAAGTATCAAATAAATAATTTTTTATATTTTGTAAAAAGTAAATTTTTTTTAAAAAAAATACAACTTTCCTATATCTCAAACATTTCTATTTTTTTATAAGTAATATTTTATGATTAAACTAATTCTTAGAATGGTAATTCAGAGAGGGGGGATTGCAGCGTGGATCCCACTTAAAACATACAGATACAGAATTCACAGTCGTACAACAAAAAATGGGGTCTCTAAAACAATTGCAATGGTTTGGCCGCCCTTTGTACTTTTGTTTCCACCCTCCCAGCAGTCAGCGGTATTGCCGTTGCTTTATTCACGTGCATTTCAATTCTTTCATTAACTATTTCAGCTGTCACTTTGATTATATTCAGCAAAAACATTATCATTTTTCACATTTTATCTTTTATTTTTATTTATTTTTATATTTTTTAAATTTTAAACAATTTATTAAACATTATCATAAAATATGAAGTTCGTACCTTCAAACCTCTTTTTGGTCAAAAACCATAACACAGAGCTTGCCACGTAATTAAGCACTAAACCAAGTGGAGGTGAGGATTCTTCTTGGAAGAAACCAAACCAACAACAACAACCACATTAATCATATTCAAATGCCCCATTAAGATACAAACAAGAAACAAGCAAACAAAATCTTCATTCATAATTACTGTCTTGTTTGGAACTCAAGAAAACCAAACAAAAGCTGAAGCAGCAAGCCAAGAGTTTGCTATATCCCCTCTTTTGAAGCGTTTCATGTTACAAAATTATAAATTTTATAATTTTTTTAAAAACAGGACAAAAAAAAATTAAAAAGACAATACGAAGAGAAATAGGGATGTCAATTAAAAATTTTTTAAAAAAAAAAGGTAAAGAAAAGTGGATGATATTATAGTAAATAAGAATAAGAATAGGCCTGCCATGTAAGACTGACGAGTATGCTGCTATGTATCTTTTAGGTGGGCGACGCTGCACATGAAGCATGCTGAAAAAGCAATGCCCTTGTTTTAATGACATAAACGACGACGCAGAGAGGACAGCTGTTTAGGGTTGTACGTGTACGGAAAGTATAACTGGATAATTGATATGATTCGTCCTGGTTGTGTTTTGTACTTTTGTTGTTGAAACATCAAACGGAGTTTGTACTCTGTTGTCTCTGGCAATTTAGACACACTGGCGGCCTTCAATCCGACCTTTGTGGCCTAAGAATTCCGTCCACGGCCCAATTTTCAGGTTCTGCAATCTACTGGAAAAACAAGGCCAATTATTGCATGCGCACTTTGAATACTCTCTCTATATATAACTCCAACAACTACACGATATTTTTCATAACTGGTATGTGGTTGTTTGGGAAACTGTTTTTTTATTTTTAAATTTTATAAAAATAAAATAATTTATTTAACAATCTATTTTTAAAAATTATTTTTTTAAAAATATAATTAAAAAATAATTTTTAAGAAACAGTAAAATAATATTTTTTTTATTTTTATATATAATTATTTTTAATTTTTTTAAAAAATTATTTTTTATTAATGATAACGTTATAAATAATATTAAATATATTTTTTATCTCTAAAAATAAAAAATATATTTATTTTCAAAATTTATATCTAAATAAATTTTTTATTTTTTTATTCTAAAAAAATAATTTTAAAAAATAATTTTTTAAAAATAATAAAATAAAAATACCTGAAAATACTTCTAATCCTAATCTTTCCTGCTGTTTAATGAATCCCAATAAAACTATATATATATATATCTATATATATCCGCCAAAATTGACATTTTTTTATTGTTTTGAGATCTGTAAATGAATATATTAAAAAAAATTATAAATCTCAAGACATATATGTTATTTACTGAAAAATGTTCCAGTTTTTAAAATATTAATTTTCTTGTAGAATGACAAAAATTAATTTAGTACTTATTTGTTATAACAATTATGATTTCAAAAAATTATAAATAAAATAAGTTATTATAATCATCTTTAATATAGTTGATTACACTCTTAAAATTTTTGAGTGATAAGTTATAAATAATAATTAAAATTAAAGTAAAAGTTATTTAAAGTAATTTTTATTTTAATTGATGCTATGAAAAGATAACATTAAAATTTGTATCTAAATTAATCTCACTTTTTTTATCTTCGTTTTCTTCATCCTAATAATAACAACAAAAACTTTACTTCTTTTTCTTTCTTCATTCTCTGTTTTAATAATTTAATATTAAAAAGGATTTTTTTATACTATCCAAAAAAGAGTAGATTAGGCATAAAATCAATTATTAAAAAATATTATAAAAAATAAAATAGATTATATATAATTAATTAATTATAATATATTATCAATAATAAATTATTATTATTATAATTAATTATCAAATCATTGTATCAAACAATCTCGTGTTAAGAGGGTGTTTGGTAAATAATTTTTGGTTTAAATAGTTCAAGTGAATTGAGTAGGTCAATTCCCTAATTTGCATGTTTGGTAAATAATTTTTTTAATGGTCGAATTTGCCAATTTGAAAAAGCTAAATTCCCCAATTTCTTGAAATATAGATTTGTATTTAGTGTGAAAAAGACACCCTTATCCATAAGTTATATAATTTTTTATGTCTTTGCTTTTAAAATATATAATTATTTCCTAAAATAACATATAGTACGTATAATAAATTATAATTATTTATTTTCAAATAAAAATATAATAAATAATAAATTATAATGATATATTTTTTAGAAAAAAATTTAACATGATAAGTAATATATTAAAATTTGAAATATTATTAAAGTAAAAAATATTTCAATAAATTATAAAATATATTAATGTCCTTATTTATTATTCTGTATATAAATAACTAATAATAAATAATTAATTTGATCACATATTTTAATATAAAATTATCAATATTATCAACTGGTCAAATCAATTAATACAATAAATTATAATTTAATCATTAATCTAATCAATTAACCATTACCGTAATTTGAAACATGACCTAAATTATAAATTATGTAGTGACACCAATAGAATCTTGTAGCTTTTTCCTTTTATGTGTATCTTCATGACCCGGCATTTGTTTGATAAAAAAAATGTGTTACCAAAGTTATAAAATTTATAAAATAAATTATACTCACCTCTTTTAAAATTTAATTTAATTATGTTTATTTTTTTATTTTACAAATATATACTTGTTGTAAGGAGAATTCGGCTCTATGGAGAGGATTGGCAAAAGTCCAAGTCCAACAAAAGGAACAAGTTTGCCAGACCGCGAGATCACTGCGCAAAAAGTCTCAACTCACTAAGGATCTGAGCTCGTTGGTTGAACAATCTTGAGGTTGCAAGCCAGCAAAGGTCTTAGCGCATGAGCTCCATCTCGTTAGGACAAAGTCTTACCCAATCAGAAGCTTGCTAAGGTCGAGCATAAGGATAGCAGACAACTTGCACCGTCATTTTACAAAATACAATTACTGGGCTCCACACACAAAAAGCAACCCGCAAAAGTCAGTTTTCAGTGCTCTATGCAGTCTTGTATATTTAATATTTGATGCAACAGATGTACAATTTATTTAGTTCTATTTATACCCCTCCATACTTATATAAATGGGGGGCTGAAACCTTTGTATAAAAAAAAGTAACAGAATACTAGCAAAAACTCTGCTAGAAACAATAGTCAAAACTCTGTAAAAACTCTTTTAGATTAACAAAAGCATTTCCGTGGACGTAGAATCCGGTACCGCTCGGATTTAATCGAACCACGTTAAACCTTCGCGTTTCAATGTTTCTCTCTTTCCTCTTGCCGTCTCTTGTCACTCGCCGCCTAAACAACCGGGAAACAGCTTGAGTCTTGAAAGAACTCCTTTTGTTGGCTGAATTTAGGTGAAATCAAAATCCACCGTCAACAATACTAACTTCTAATGTCTTATTTAGAATGTTTAAAAACAATATATCATTTCATTTTTAAAAGAATTTATTTTTAAATGATGTTTGAATATAAGTTAAAAAAAGAATTTATTTTATTTTTAATTTCTATTTTACTTATATTTGTTCTCTTATGAAATCTATCAAATTTATCAATGATTTCACTATAATTTATTTCATTTGACATGAAACATATGTTATATTAATAACTTTACCCTTATTCTAACATTTATTTATCATGGTATCATTAAAATCTACTTTTTAATTAAATTTTATGTATTTTTTAATATATTCCAAATAAGAGAATTTATCCACAAGTGAATTGAAATAATTATTTTTTAACATTAAAATTTATTTGCAATTAGTAAATTGAAATCATTTTTATCAAAATTAAATGAATTAAAAAAAATATCAAGTAAATTTATCAAGGATTTCTCTAGAATTTATTTTATTTGACATGAAATATATGTTATATTAATAACTTTACCCTTATTCTAACATTTATTTATCATGATATCATCAAAATCTACTTTTTAATTAGATTTTATGTATTTTTTAATATATTCCAAATAGGAGAATTTATCTACAAGTGAAATGAAATAATTATTTTTATATTATTTTTTAATATTAAAATTTATTTGCAAGTAAATTGAAATCATTTTTATCAAAATTAAATGAATTAAATTATAGAAAAGTTGATTTCAAACATAGTATAAGTAATCTGACTGTAATTTGTTCAATTTTATATTATTACACAAAGTATTTGTATAATCAATTTATTGTGTTACATTTTATATATAACCATATAAAAGTTAATTTGTTTTTCAAATAACTTTTAAGTAAAGTTTTTTTACTGCCAAATTCATACTCAGTTTGTTACTTTTAATTTGATTGTTTCAGACTTACTTCAGAAAAAAAAATATACGCATGAATTAATTTGTGCTTCATTTTAAAAAATTTTAGCACTCATATTTGCTTCAATATCTCTAAAATAAGAGTAGTAAGATAAAAGAATCCAAATACCAAATTCATGTAAGAGAAGACTTGCGCTGCTGATACGGCCGAACTCTTCGACTTTAATTCGGGAGGGCGCGGGTAAGGACCACGCCGATCAAAACCGTTGGTCTTTGATTACAGTTTAGAGCAGTTAATATATTTTTTTCACATTATTCAGAATATTCTATTACATTTTCGTTCAATATAAGCCCAAGTATCTTAAATTAGTAGTTTCGGTCCAACTCTTTCAAAAATTTGATGAGTTAATAACAAAGTCTTTATAATTTTAATAGAGATTTTAATTTTTATAATTTTACTAAATTTATATTTTAATCTTTATAATTATATTTTGTGTAATTTTATCATAAAATTTTAAATTATTTATAATTAAATCTTTATCATCAACTAATATTAAATATAATTAATAAAATTTTATATGTATATTAAATTATATATTTATATTTTATTTTTACTAATTTTATTATATTTGCTTCACCTAATTTTATTTATTCACTTTTAACTATTAAATAAAAAAATCATCTTTATTATTTTCTTTAGAATGAGAAAAAATAATCTTATGAGTTTTTTCTTTTGAAATAATTGATGAAAAATGATAAAATAGCTAAAAAATAAATTTTAACTAAATTTTATTATTACTTTAATTTAACACGAGTTAATAGTAGATATTTAATTATAAATTATGTTAAAATTTATAATATAATTATGTATAATAAGATTATAAAGATTAAATTATAAATTTAATAAAATTATAAGCAGTAAAACTTATATTAACCTTTATATAATTATCCTTTGTTATTATCTAAAAATATTTGGACAATCTTTTATTGAAATTAATAATTATTTCTTAATTATTTATTGCCGGGCCAACGTAACTGTTATATCACTGTATAAGTAAAACTACACACTCCAAATAAAAGATTTTATTCTCACTATTATTATATAATCTTTACTCTTTACATTATATTTTCTTTCATAAAATAATTATGAGCAAAATACATCAACCTTTATTAGATTTCGTTAAAAATACTCGGATCTTCTGTCTAATTTTAAAATATATACTGATTTTGTTATGTTTACTTCACCTAATTTCATTTATTAATTTTTAACTATCATATAAAAAAATTATTTTTATTATTTTATTTAAAAGGGGAAAAATAATCTTAATATTAATAAAGATTAAAAATGTTAAATTTTTTTCTTTTGAAATAATTGATGAAAAATGATAAAAAAAAATTTTAAAAAATAAATTTCAATTAAATTTTATGATTACTTTAATTTAATACAAGTTGACGATGAAGATTTAATTATAAATTACTTTAAACTTTATGATAGAATTATGTAAAATAAAATCATAAAAATTAAATTATAAATTTAATAAAATTATAAGAAGTAAGTATTATATTAACCTTTATATAATTATCCTTTGTTATTATCTAAAAGTATATGGACAATCTTTTATTGAAATTAATAATTATTTCTTAATTATTTATTATCGCGTCAACGTAACTGTTATATCACTGTATAAATAAAACTACACACTCTAAATAAAAGATTTTATTCTCACTATTATTATATAATCTCTACTCTTTACATTATATATATTTTTTCATAAAAAAATTATGAGTAAAATACATTAACCTTTATCAGATTTAGTAAAAAATACAGAGACCTCTCTTCTAATTTTAAAATATATACAAATCTTTCCTCTAGTTAAGAAAAATATTACTACTAAACCTATTTTAAAAATTCTGTTAAGAAAATATTAATTTTAACTATTACACCATAGTCATTAGTCAAAAATTTTATTTTGTAATCAAATTATCCTTCCTTTATTTATGCATAGTTTCAACACTATTTTATTCTAAATTATTCATATTTTATTTTAAGTCATTTATTTTTTGTAGTAAATTTTAATTTGTTTAATGTAAATTATATTAATTTCTTATTTTATTTTATTTTATGCAATAAAATTTTTTAATAAATATTTTATTTTATACAATAACTTGCAATTAATGCAATTTATATTAATTTCTTATCACATTTTATTTTATACAATAAAAATCTACAATAAATATTTTATTTTAATGCATTTGATTTTATGCAAAAAATTATAATTTATTTGATGCAATTTATATTTATTTTATTGCATTTTATTTTATGCAATAAATTACATTAATTGTAATTTATTATAAAAATAAATGATTGAAAATAAAATAGCATCGAAAATATATATGAATAAAAGAAAGGTAGTTTGATCATAAAATAATTTTTTTAACCAATGACCATAATCTAATAGTTAAAATTAATATTCTGTTAATGAAAATTTTAAAATAAATTTAGTAACAGTATATTTTTTAAATTGATAGAAGGTTTATGTATATTTTAGAATTAGAGAGGAGATTCATATATTTTTAATTAAATTAATGAGAAATATGTGTATTTTACCGAAAAATTACTGACTTGGTGGTTGGAAACTAATCGAAAACTTGAGTCATGTTTGCTTATTTCATAGGTGCTAGAGATCTGGAATCTGTAAAATTGACATGTTAAGTACTTAGTGTTTAACCTATTATATACGTTGATGTGATCCGACACTTTGAACTTTGATTTGTATGGGTGTCGCAGAATGTTAATGTCGTCCACATGCACCATGCAGATGCAACGGATCATGTTCCATGCCCCAAACGCAAGTGCATGCTTGCCCCTCTTTCAAACATAGTCCTTGTCAATGTTCACCACTCTCTCTCTCTCTCTCTTAAATTTCGTGACTTCTTAAAAAAAAATATTCCAAAAATTTTAAACTTAGTTGTTGTTTAAAAGAAAAATCAACCAATTTAGGTGGCAGTCGAAAGTGTTGGTTTATTAGGTACAATAAAGTTTGTAGATGGTCGGCAAAAGGACGTCGACCCTTGTGGTGTGAATGATTTGAAGCTTGACAACATGATGAGAAAATGAAAAAATGTTTGCATAGAATATGTTGAATAAACTAAATAATAATATTATTGTTGGCATGTAAAAAAATATGTATTAATAATAATTTCTTATGTATAATTTAGTAAAAATAATGCAACATCAATTTACATAGTATATACAATTTATTAACATGATTTGTGCAAGCTCTCCCATAAAAGACCGTATAACAATTTAATCATGGCGGACTTGCAAGCAAAACTTCTTAAACAAAAAAAGCAGAATAATGCCCCAACAATAAGAAGCTTATATTGGATTCATAATTACTCCTTTAATTTGTACCCTAATTATTGTATCTACACCCAACCATGAAAAAGTAAGTTAAAACTCTTAATTCTGGTGTCACAAATTTCGTACGTACCTTCACACCCATTTAATTAATCAATAAATCAGTACCCTTTCCCAATTTCTATAAATTTTTCAAAAGAAGTTTAAATTTATTTGATTGAGAATAAAAATTAAAAAATTTTATAGAAAATTTTTCTTATTTAAAAGTAAACAACTTTCCATATTTTATTGGAAGTAAAAATTTATAAAAAAATCTTATTATTATTTTATTTTATTAATTAATTATCAATAAAACAACACATTTATCTACTATTTTATAAAAAATTGTACTTCATAGGATTGTTTGGACATGATGTATGCATGCATTCCCAACTATAATATCCTCTTCTCCACTGTATGGATGATATTCCAAACTAGCTAGGGTTGTTCTTCCATTATTATTTTGGAAGCCAGTCTCCATCACTTGCTTGCCCAGAAAGATTATAGAGTCATAGATGACGGGATGTATCTATAAAAGCACCTTTTTCTTTTTTTTTTTAATTTTTGGATATTTCTTTCTTTGATACAAATTCTAACATTGTTCTGGAGATATTTTTAAGACAAAGTTTGATAAATGATACAGTACATTTTTAATTATGGAGTTCAATCGTTTTCGGAACTATGTCCTCTAATGTAAGGCGACGGTGACATATTGGATAAGAAGAAAAGGCAAAGTTGTATACCAACAAGTTGAAGAACAATCTAGGATTAGTTTTTTTTTTTTAAAAAAAAAAATCTATGAACCCTATATCAATTCAAACTTAAACCTCTTATTGTAATAATATTATTGTTACTTTCTTGTATTTTGACTATACAATTAAATAAAAGTTAAAATTAGAAATTTATTAAAATATAAAAATTAATAATATTCAGATGCTTCATGTTAACATAGGATTTAATGTGTTTTTACGAAGTGAGAACGGAATTAATATATTCAGCCTAATAATGCCATTTAGAATTTCTCTTTATAGCTTACAGCCTTATATAAACAAAATTTATTTATAAATAATTAAATACGTGCGTGTAAGTACACCAACAGTTCTAGAGTTCAAACAGCATTTTGATTCTGAAATTAATTAATAACCAAAAGGAATTTGATCTTCTATAGATTATTTATTTATTTTTGAATTCATTCTTCTAGCTTTTGAATTCTAATTCAATTCTTTTCTGCCGTGGCTCCCTTTATTTTTTATTTTTATTTTTTCTGCCCATCACATTTTGTCAAAATAATTTTCTTAACGTTATTAGGAGACAGAATAAGAAATAGATAGAAGAAAAAGTGGTTGGAACACTTAGCACAATACAATATGAAAAGATAATTAATGGCAGCCTAATTGTCTGAAAAAGATGAATCTCAACTCCAACATAAGGTTCCAATAGTGGAGGACACTCCTTCTCATTTTATTTTTTCATGTTATTGGATCAATTATCATATTGATATTGAAGAACCCTCCCAAACGTAAAAAACAAAAAAAAAAAAGTGATTTCAAATACACACACACACACACACTTCAATAATGCTGTCTCGCTTGTCTAAAAAGGCATCATATTTACACACCACAATAGTTAGGATTCGTGAATCATGCTATTCCTTTGGCACCTTTTATACACCAAATATATCTCTCAAAATCCTCCACACACTTGATAAAACAGCAATGATAGTGCTCATTGCAATTTCTCTCACAAGGCAAATTTTTTTTTTTTTTTTAAAATTATCCACACAAATCTCAACTATTTTATATTTAAGTAATACTTAATGCATACTTTCTTTTTTTCACAACATCTTTGCTTGTTTATCAATTATTATTAGATTTTTAATATGAAAAAAGTATAAGATCCCATAAAAAATTTTTTAATAATAATGCATCGACAAGTAAATATTATGAGAAAAAAAGTGCATGTTGATCATTATTCTTTTTAAGGGGCACCCAAAACCTAAAAATTGCACATTGTAAAGATGTGCACAATATCTGGGGAGTCATATCAGCATTTGGCCGATGTCATTGTGACTATTGTATAGGGTCTTCCTGTGGCCGATGTCATTGTGACTAATGTATGGGGTCTATCTGTGATCTGCTTGTATTCTTCTGAGTTGACAGGAGAACCAATTTGTGTCTTCATTTCCTAGCAAGGGTATTCCGTAAGAATTTTCTTTGTTTTGGATCTAATGTAATTTAAAATTTTATTTTATAAATATTAGGATAATGTTAGTTTATTTATTATATTAAAGTTGAATTTTATAATAATACTTAGCGTTAAATGATGTATTAGATTTTTTTTATGATGAATCAAATTATTATCTAGTTAATATTTTATTAAATGGATATTTATTCTTAAAATCTTAATTTTATTGTACTCATCTCATTAGTTTGTAAAGAGTGGACTTATCTTTGAGTGACGACTAAGATTTGCAAGAGGAATAAACTATCGTAAAAATCATATTATGGATCAAATTTTGAATGTAGATAAATTTTTATACCTATTTTATTTTATTAATTTACATTCTATGTTATGTCATGATAATATAATTTGATCAGTTCATTTTATCAGAAAAAAAAGAAGAAAATAATTTATCAATTGATATCAGAGTTGGACAAATTATTTTACATAATTAACGATATACAAATTAATCATAAATATTATCTGATTTGCATTATAATAATTGATTGTTAATTGGATTATTTTCGAAGGTAGAATGCTATAAGTTACTCAAGTTATTTCATAACTTTACATTAATAAATTAATGAATTTTTGAATGGGTATTATAGTAAAAAAAAATTTTGAGTTTATTACACAAATTAATTTATAAATTCATGTATATTTACTAGGTTATAAAGGTTGAAACCGCAGGTAATAACTAAATTTTTTTCAAAATTTTTTTTGATTAATTTGAATCAAATGTATGTTTTCTAATAATTAAATTATGGTTTTAATTTTATATGTATAGCTGACAAAATTCATGTTTTTATTGATGATAATTATTAAGTAATGAAGCTTTTGATGAAACTTTTAAGAAAATCTATATGTTAATTTTATGAAAAATTTAGATTTCCAATCGAAGCAATTTCATCAAGGTTTATGTTGAATTTTCATAAGTTAACCTTAGATCATATTTGGAATGAAAAACTCTAAATTAATTTCATAAAACATCTATTGGAGTTGTTAATTTGAAAAAAAATAAATTTAGAAGAGAAACTAAAATTAGTTTTTTTATTGAACTTGTGCAAAATTAAAGCATAATTTTCATTTATTTCTTTAAATTGAAACACGGTTAGTCTTAGATTAATCTTAGAAACAAAATTTGTAAAAAAAAATTGAATAACAATGGCTTGAATAGCTGAATTTTAAATGAGTTGAAACGAGTTATGAAATGAGTTAGACATAATCGAAACAAATGCAAATGGGCAAGAAGAATGATCCAAATACACGCAAGCGCAATGCGGTCTTGTGCAAATGGTGCGTATAGGCCATAGATTATTTTGCTGGTGGCCCACGGAGGTGTAAGTTGCACCAATGGCCTCCACTTTCAGAGCCAAAGTTTTGGGCATTTTTTTTAGATTTCTCTGAAAGTAAAAATTTTTATTTAATTTTTACTCATTTTATTTAAGTGTTAATTCAAAATTATTTAGACTTGAAAATTTTTGTATCTGATTCCTACATTGAGAATTATAGTATGCCCTGAGAGCTATAGTATATAATTTTCTTTTTTTTTTTTTGGAATTTTTTGATATTTTATAGGAAATAAATTAATTTTAGCATGTTTATGTTCTTAAAGTATAATTTTGTAGGAATCAAGTTAACTCATATTATGCCATGAAATTTTATATAATTGTGAGTATGCCTATTTTAGGTCCAATTGTATAAGATTTTGTTAACAAAATAATAATTAAAACTATTTAGTTGGATTAAATGAGTGTTATGTTAATAATATGTAAATATCCTATCAATATGATATTATATATATAGTTTATTAGTGATAATGTGACTATATGATTAAATATTATATTCTTAAAATGTTAAACAACCTATTGAAGTTAGGTTTTATGAATGTAGTATTTAATTCTTGTATTATATTATAATGCTTTAAATGCTTTATCAATATTAGGTTTTATAGTATAATACTGTATGTAATTGCATAGCTAATATTTATGAGAAAAATAATAGCAAGATTAAAGTGATACATGCGTTAATAAGTTGATGAATTTTTTTTAACTTCCTTGCTTATGCAATTAACTTCCGTGAAGATGCTGAATGAGACAAATTATAAGGACTTGGTCGAGTCTTTGAAACTTTATCTGGCAGTCACCAATCTGGATTTGACACTTAGAGGAGAGAAGCCTGTTGTTTATGCAAATTCAAGTGCTGAAAAAATGGTTAAACATGAAAAGTGGACACACTGAAATAGAGTATGCTTGATGGTTATGAAATTTACAACGGACAAGACCATCAAATAGAGTATTCCTAAATTTCAAATGCTAAGTCCATTCTCAAATCTATAGCCAAGAAATACATGAAGTTTCATAAGGTTGAAAAAGGTCATTATCTCTTTATGCTTGAGAAGACAATATACAATGGTATTAGTGGAGTGCGGGAGCACATCTTGCAGTTGGTTCATGTAATACCCGAAAAATTTAGAAAATAAAAAGGAAAAATTGAAAATAAAATTTGAAATTAAAAAGGACTAAACTGAAAATATTTCAAAGACTAAATTGAAAAGTATTATTTTCGGGTGGGGCAACTTTTGGAATACCCCAAAGCTTATGGGCTAAAATGAAATTTTGAGCCAAAATTTGGGCCCAAAATCGGCCAAGTCGGTTCCAGGTCACCAAGGGGCTGATATTTTCGGCCCCTTCTCCTGAAGCTTCCCGCGAGGTCGGCCCCCCTCTCTTCTCTTCCTCCACCGGTCTACTCTCTCTCTCTCTCTCTCTCTTTCTCTCAGCCTCCCTCAGTTCCGACATGTCTTGCGTGGCTTCCGGTAACTGCTGGCGTCTTAGGGGAAGCTGGCTTGATGGGCGTGGCGTGGGTGGCCATCCTTCTTCGGCTGGAGGAGTCTTTGAGGGCGTGGAAGCTCCCTCTCCGGCGAGCAGCGGCGAACTCCGGCGAGATGTTCGGCCAACCCTCTTCTTCTCCTTTCACGCACACTCTCTTGGTCTGAATGGCTTTTGGAAGCTCAAAGTCATGGTCCCCTGCTTCCTTGTTTAGTTCGGCCAGTCACTAATGCTGGGTCACCGGCGGCTCTCCGGCCGGTGGCGAGCTGACAATAGCCTCTTCTGGACCTGGTGAGTATTCCTAGATTATCGAATTTATTTCATAGTAACTCTAGAGTTGATTTTTTAAGATATTGTGTTAAATGCTCTAAATAGCACTGTTTGTTCAAAAGCTTCCATAGGCTCATCGGTAGCATTCCAGCTCCGGTCGAGCTGCATACTGACTTATTAGACCCCAATGAACAATCGTAGAACAAAAGATTTATTTCTTAGTAATCGTGTGTAAAGATTTCAAGATAGTTATGTATAGATCCTTATATGAGAAATTTCTGAAAAATGGCTTCTTTTTGTGAAATTGCTTCAGAAACTTCCTTGAAAAAGTGTTGAG
>JANHAO010005650.1:0-22336 GCA_026873985.1 Saraca asoca | reverse complement strand
TTCCCTAATTTCTTTGGTTAATCTCATATGAATATTAGTTAATTCAAAAGTAACAATTAAGAAATTTTAAATGAGCAATTCATATACTATCATTAATGAATCTAATATTCATCTATACATTGATAAAATAGAAATAATATTGGTTAAGTGCAATAACTTCCCTATGAGACAGGGGTTGGTACATGATGTAATGAATGATGAGATTATGATTGAAGTGTGTACTCTATGGTATAATCATGATGAGAATGATGTTATTGAATACTTGAATGTTCTTATGAGACTTGAGATGTGTTTGATGGGAAAAGATGAGGAAAAATAAACTGGATCCTAGATCTACGCGTCTTGATATGATGAGTGGGATAAGGTTCGCTCGAAGGGAAAAGGCTGGGATGAATGGGATAAGATTGGATTGGAGTAACAAAGAGAATCCTAATTGTTATTATTTATGTTCTTATGCACTTGAGTTATCATTATGTGAAGTGCTAATTTGAAATATGACATTATAACCTAAAACATGAAACAATGAGATATGGAAATACAATGATTTATGATAATGACTTGAAACCATAAGAAAATCATGATTCATTATAAGGTGTTAGTAATAGAGTAGGGTGATATCAACTTAGGGTTAGTTGCAACCTCATAAATTGTTTGAGTTCAAGTATGAATGATTTATATTACAATGATGGTCCTTATACATTGCTTTTTATTGCAAAAATTCATAAGTTTGGTACAAATTTATCTCACTTAGCCCCATACTCACTCTTTTGTGAATTTTTTTAGATTCTTAAGAAAATCCAGTTAATCCATGATAGCAAAAGTAAGGATGAACAATGATCTAATAGAAGTCACAGCTGACGTTTATACCACTACTATGTTTAGTCCATTAGGAACCTATCAAATTTAGTTTCATTATATTGTCATTTTAAATTTAGTAGGATGTGAGGTATTACAGGAGGTTGAGATCATCCCCCTTTAGCTTCCCAATATCCTCCTGATCATGGCCTTTGGATGGTTTGATCCTTAAGGGATCTACCATCTAATTTTGTCTTTTGTTGACTTTTTTTTTTAAATCTGTAAATTTGTAAGGCCATAGTGTACCCAAGGGCTTATTTAGCTCAACCTATGATTTTTGGTGTCAAGATAAGTCATTGGTTAACCTAACTTTTTGATGGACTCACCCTTGTAAAACATGAGGTGGAGAAAGGGAAGGTATCTCTTAACTTGTTAAAATTGTGAAATATTTTTCTTGGAAACTTGTGTAACTTATGAAATAGATGTTGGGTGGGAATGTGCTTGTTAGGTAGTGCTTGTCTACATTATAATTATGTTTATAATCTAATGCAAAATCCTTTCTCCCAAAGTTTATTATTTCTTAATTAATCGGTTGAATATGAATGAATATGATTATAAATAATGAGATAAACATGAGTAGAAATGAATAATGAGAATAAAATAAAGGCTGCTAATTATCATTAGAGAAATGATACTCACACTAATCATAAACAAGAAGTTGGGTCATGACATATAAGTAGATCTTACTTATAGACAACTAATTTCCAAACAAATTTCTACAAAGTATTCAAAGTTATGGTTGCAAAGGGCTTTATCTTGACCTATTTCATGAAATAGTTGACCACCACTGCTACATACTTTAATTGACCAGGAGTGATGGCCCTAAGAGGTCAATTCCCTACTGGTCGAATGGCCATGGGAGACTAGGGTATTTGGTTTACAATCGGTTGCCTTTGGACCCTAGCAAACTTTTGGCCTCTTGCACATTTTTGAATTAATTCGATTGCTTTCTTTTTCATTATGGGCCAATAATGCCCTAATCGGTTAACCTTTAATGTGACAACTATTACGACTAGGTGACTCCCACTGATCCCTTCATGGATTTCACTTAAGACATAGCCAGTTTATCCGGTCATAGACATCTCAAAGATGGGAAAGTGAAGCTTCTCTTATACAATTATTTGTTTTCAAGGAAAAAAATAAGCTAACCATCATTCGCCCTTTCTAGCTTTAATTTTTTCTTAGGAAATCATCCATCCTTTAGGAATGAAATGATTGGCATTATCCAAGACTTGTTCTACTCCAAACACATTAATTCTTTCGTGTAAAGGGCCTACAATGTCTCTTGTATTACCATTCAATTATTGACAGTTGTCTTGGCACTCACCAGTTTGGCAAGTGTGTCTGCTTGGTCATTCTCCACTCTGGAGATCCTTGTTAGTTCATATTGAAATTCTTCTAGTAGACTTCTCATTATGTGAGCATATTTAACCAACAACAACTCTTTAATCTTGTAGGCTTGCTATTAATGCCTTATATTCTACATGATTATTAGTTGCTTTAAAATTAAACTTCAATAAGTATTAGAATATTAAGTCCTCCAAGTTGTTCTAAGATTACCGCCACTCAATTACCATTACCGTTCGATGAACCATCAATATATAGGATCCACTCTTGGTCTTTCAATTTGTCTTCCTCTACCTTAGTCATCTCAACCACAAAGTTTGCCAACATCTATTCTTTTATTGTTCTTCTCACTTCATACAGAAGTTTGTATTTAGAAAGTTCTACTACTCATGCCATAAGTCAATCGACAAGATCAGATTTGTGTAGTACTTGTCTGATCGGTTTGAACAACAATATGATATTTCTTAAAATAAGGCTTTGTTGACACCAAAATCTGGTTAACAAGTTTGTGTCCAATATCACCACAGACTGCAAGTTAAATATGGAAGAAAGCAGAAAAGAAAGATACTGAAAGAGAAGAAGGACAGTAAACACCAAGAGTTTTATCATGGTTCAGCTAAAACCAAGTTGGCCCCTATGTCTACGTTGGTTTTGATTATCAACTAATGGTTGTTTTTCTTAATTTGATTACAATGGCAATGCTCTCTCACTGTATACAATGCTCTCTTTGTATTCTGACAGAGTTTTTCCATGCCCATCACTCTTTACAATGATTGTCCCTTCCTATTTATAGAAGGGGAAAGGGGTACAAATATAATTTTATAAGTAGCAGAATGATTATTTTCATTGCATCAAGCATTTAATGCTTGGCATCGAGTAATTAATGTCGAGCAAGCCATTATCAGATTGCTGGGGGGCTGATGTGTCAGTTTAGAGGCTGAGTTAGTTGGAGATGTGTGCCCTTGATTGCTGAGTCAGTTTGGAGGCCTTGGCTGACGTCGTTGTTCTCGCTCGATCGTCCTCCTCGAGAACGGTTGGGGTGGTAGTCTTCTCATTAACGAGTTGAGGGCCTTCTCAGTGAGCTGCGCTCCCTACTGTGACATCACTCGATGTCTTCAGCTCGTGCTCGATAGCTTCACATCCTCATTGAGTGATCTCAATCCCCAATTTGGGCCTCCACATGGTTAGTTGCGCCTTTTATTGGACCTTGGCCTACCCAAACTGTGCTTTCTGGGAAATACCCATAACATAAGCCCCCCAACTCAACTGATAGTCAAAGTATTCGTATGTAATCTGTGGGATTGGACAAGTCTTTATGTTCAAACTGTTTGTTGTCTTTTCTGTCTTCCAGACTTCCATTTTCCTTACTTTAGCCTATACTTCCCGTTGTGTGCAATTTTCAACCGTTGGCGTGGCGATCTCATTTTTTCTGGACCGTCCAATCTAAAATAACCAAATGTCCTTTGGGTCATTCGATGAACCTGGACTGGTCTATAAAAGCCTGCAAAGCTCCTCTTGCTTCTCTATGAGGTTGCCAGATAGATGCTTTAGTTAAGCCCCCTATGGTTCTAGCAACTTAGTTTCCAGTGGAGCTCTTTGAGGTGTGTATGGTTTATTGAAAAGGTCTTGGAGGCGTGAATGGCCTGTTAGACATGGCTTCCTTGGATAGCTCTTCTTGTTGGCTCCTTGGAAGTCTTGTACAGATCTTAGATTACTTCCCATGGATTTTTCGTGAAGTTCAGCCGTGCTAGTCAGATTCCTGACTCCTTTTTAAATTGCTCCGGGTTTGAGTCAGGAAATGAACCGTTGGCTAAGGAATGCTATAAGTAGGAGCAACCATGTTCATTGGTATTTCATCTTATGGGAGTTCGTCTCCTAGAGGCTAGCTCTCTCCCCTCCTTTGCGGGAGTAATAGCTTTAGGCTTTTGCTTTATTCTTGTGTATCAGTTCTTCTGATGTAAATCTGCCTCACTGAAGGAGGTCTTTTAATAAAACTCCAAGCATTACACTTACATCTTTTATCTTTGTAAGTTCATTATATTGACGGCACAATTGCTTGCCAGTGGCAAAGCGACCAACTCCTGGAAAATCATAACTTGATAATCATTATATGGAGTGTTTAATGGGTTAATTAACCCTAGTTATTAAAAGTAAAATTTGCGTCAATAGGCTTAAGCCAATAAGTTTTAACTTAAAGGATATATGCCATATACATGATCAGTCAATCGTGTCAGCTCGCTCTAATTGGCAGAAAGCACAAGCATCAGAGTGCCTTTAAGGTCAAATTTAAGTAGCAGGGTGCTCGAGCATCATTGCCATCATGAGATTGAGTTTCCATGTGGGCTGCATAGACATATCAGTTCATGTAAGAGTTCGATGCTCGTGGCACTTCTTGAATGTGAAGTCTTGAAATTATTCATGCAAGATTTTTGTGCATAGAGCACTTCTTGGATGCGACTCGTGCAAGATTTTTATGCGTGGCTAGCACTTCTTACATGTAAGGTCTTGAAATTACCTACGCAAGATTTTTGTGTGCAGAGCACTTCTTGGACACGGCTCACGTAAGATTTTTTTACATGGCTAGCACTTCTTGGATGCCAGGTCTTGAAATTGCCCGTGCAAGATTTTTGTGCGTAAAGCACTTCTTGGTCGTGGCTCATGCAAGATTTTTGTACGTGGCTAGCACTTCTTGGATGTAAAGTCTTGAAATTGCCATCATAGTCCAGTGCTACACGACCTGTGACCCTAATGAGTCATTTGGCATTCCCATTCATCTTATCCATGGCTCTTCGATTCCTAATGACAGTTGGTAATAATTACTCTTAATTTTGATAAGCGTCCATCATGTCATCATGAGCTGGCCACTGGCTTCCCTCAAATCGTTGGATCATGGGTAACTGATAGGCCTTTTGATCCGACAATAGGATCACATGCATTTATAAACTAAAAAGGCCTTCTCTCTCCCTCTTAGTTGCCATTCAAAATCTCCAGAGTTTCGATTTCTTCTGCTCATTTGCTATTCTGGTTGTCGTGACAGCTCCTCCGCCACCCATTTCAGTCGATTCCAATCCAATTTTTTGGTTGTTATTCAAGCTCTCCTCACTAAAAACTGCTGCTACAAATCACTTCAAACTTTCTGTCTCCATAAATCAAGGTATGTCTCCTTTTACCTTACACTTTTTTCTACATTTTTCTCTTACGCAAGCAGTAGGAAATCTAACCATAACTGGCTAAAGGACGATAATGCTAATAGGTAGAGCTGATTTAGATGCTTTAGCTTGTTTGAATAGGTATAGTTGGTCTACTGGTAGACCTTAGGGTTTTTAGATGTTGTTTTTAGCCTTTCAGGATTCTGTGGTCCGGTTGTAGTGTCCCCTCCATTTGCCGGAGTCTAGGCTATTGATGTGGTAACTTAGGGTGTGCATGGCCTGCAGTGTAGGGGGTCGTTAGTCTTAGCTTTTGGTATAGTTCACTTATAGTGACCTAACTAGTCTTTTCCTTTATGTAGATGGGAGCAGGTCATTCACGTCGCCGTCATCTAATTAGGAATGAGGATAATGAACTAGATTCATCCCAAAGTGCGAGAGTCATGTGACATACTGATGAAGCGACCTTAAGTGGGAGGAAGGTCACTATGGGCTTTAGTACTTATCTGAAACACATTAAAAGCTGAAGGACCGCTGTGAGCCAATGCCTTGATCACCATGTATTCAAGATGTATTCTTCAAATGTGTGTCTCTGTGACATTCAATCCACAATCTGATCGTCTTGGATTCCTAAAGGGTGCAGTGTTATGGTTCCTACTCTGGACGATTATGCTCCCCATCTATCTTAGGGTTTCGTCACTATCAGTCTCCCATACCTCACAGCGGGGCTAAGATTCCTGATGCAGCCTTTCATTGTTGACTTCTTAAACAAAATAATACTTAGCCCATTTCAGCTCACACCAAACTCCTACACCCAGCTCATCTCATTAGCCCTAATCCATTTGGGCAACAGCCTACCACTACCATCACCCAAAACTTTGTCCTACCTATATGACCTCAAGTGCGCAAGCTTGGCAAACAAACTTTACTATCTCTCGACTTGACAGATGTCGTATAAGAGCATCTTGCCAAAGGGGGTGTTACAAGTCTCGCTGGTTCTACATTTCATGCCCCTCATTGCACTACCTTAGAAACTTTGATTTTGTTCTCATTCCGGGTAGGTAGACTAAGAGCGAGTAAGTTTGGTGGGTCTTTGATATTTGCTATTGATTCTAACCTTTACTTGATTTTGCATACAGGACCGGTAAGAGGCCAATGCTAAGGCCTAAGGAGTTGGAGATCTTGGACCAATTTACGACATCTAAAGATCTCGAGAATGACTTTCGATTTGATGAGAGTCTCCTTTGCTATTACAAGCTCACTCCTTCCAAGGATATCAAGCTTATAAGGGAGACTGGGATCCACTGAGTGACGGAGGTCAGGCCCGCCAATTTTGACAATTATGACAAAGTAATGGAGATCATCCTTAGGGCGTCACCCTCGGACAGCAAGGAAAAGTCCTCTCCAGCCCCGAGATCAATTTAAATCTAATCGTTGTAGACCAACCTCTAGCCCCCGAGATCAACGCGACACCAGTTATCACAGTCCAACCAGCAGCATCTGTCATGGTCCCCTCGCAAGGACTGGCCTTAATGCCGTGACCTGAAGAAATGGCCACAACTAATGTCGCTACCCCTTCTGGTCCTCCCCCCAAGAAGCGGAAGGTTGACAAAGGAAAAAAAAAGGTGACCTCCCACAAACATGTAGCATCAGAGGTCGAGGCTATGATGCCACTGGCCAAGCCTAGTTCTAAAATGGAGGAATATGCCCAGACCTTCGTAGAAAGCATGGGTACAATCTTAGGATCCAGTAGCAGGATCGGGGTGTTGGAGGCCGAGGAGTTCACTATCGAAAGGCTGGTAGGATATGCAGCTCATCATGGCTTAGTGTTAAGTATTGCTTCTTGTCTTGATCACCCTGTTTGCTTCGTAGCCTAACCTTGCTGCTTGTTTTCAAAGAGCTTATTGACACTAATGAAGATTGATGAAGCGCTCTAAGGCCAAGATGCTAAGAAATCTGGTCTCGTGGACGAGTTAGCGGTCTCCATAGCTAAAGTCCTGGAACTGAGGGAAAAAGTTAAAGAATTGGAGGCTACTCTATCTCATAAGGTAACGCATCACAAGATTGTTGTGGTGAGTCTTGGCCTTGTAACCAACAACCTGAATAAGGCCAAAATAAAGCTGGACAAGGCCCAGACACAAGCACTGTTAGCAATGAAAGTGGTCGATGTTATCAAACAGAAGGCAAAATCTATAGAGCAGCAAGCTAAGGCTGACGCTGAGGAGTTGGAGGTGTTGAAGAGAGAAGTTAAGCTCGCTAAGGAGGAAGCAGCAAAGTCAAAGCAGAGACATCTTCATTGATAGCAAAAATGGCTAGGGAGATGAGGACTAAGATTTGCGTTGCTTTCTTCTACATTTTATGGGAGAAACATCCTGAGTTAGACTTCTTTTTCTTTGGTCCACAAGCTCTGGAGGCCATGGACCGCTACAAGAGGAGAGCTGCCAAGGCCAGCTCCGCAGGGAAGGGATATAGTGTCGAAGTCAAAGCCTCTCCTACGGAGGTCGCTATTCAAAAGGAAAGTGGCATGCAGGTCATTGATGCTACTCCAATAGTTGATGTTCCTGATGCTCCAGCTTCTGACCCCCAACCTGGTGAAGACTTAGCTCTTGAGACTCTAGCCTCTTGAAATATGAATTTTGTAATCTTGAATTTCCTTTCTAACACTTATAACAGACTTTGAGAACTATTTGTATTGAATGATTTTGTTATGATGGAAGCTAGACACATCTTTCTTCATTATTTTCCTGTTTAAATATACGATGTTATTTGTTTATATTAGGATGAGAATTCAACATGCTATATTAACTATCACTATACTACATAACATGCTACTTTATATAGAATTTTCTCTAGATCTTATTCCATAAAAAATTTAAAGAATCACATAAAAATTTACAACGAACTAACTCTTACACGATGGGACACTTATTGATAATAATGATAGAGGTGTTCGGTGTTCCAAGCTTGGGGGAACTCTACCCCATTCGCATCTACTAAATGAAAGGCTCCACTACCTACGACCCTTTTAATGAGGTATGGACCATCCTAGTTTGGCCCTAAGGTCCCCTCACTGGGTTTGTGTGCTCTAGGAAGAATGAGACACAATACAAGGTTACCAAGCTTGAATTTTTGAGCTCGCACTTTGCGATTGTAGTGTCTTGCAACGCACCATTGGTAGATAGCAAGCTTAAGGCTAGCTCTTTCTCTTGCTTCTTCTGCAAGGTCTAGGTTCGTAGTGAGCAGTTGATCATTGTCCTCTGGGTTGAAAGTGATTCTTCACTGCATTGCAACCTCCAATTCTACTGGGATCATTACTTCGCACCCGTACACCATCAAGAAGGGAGTCTCCCCTATCGAGCTGTAGGGCATGGTCCTATAGGCCCAGAGCACTATCTACAATTCATCCGCCCAAGCTCCTTTTTTAGCTTCAAACTTGGTCTTCAAGATCCACTTGATGATCTTGTTGATAGCTTCTACCTGCCCATTGGCTTGCAGATGATCTACGGCTACAAAGCTTTTAGTGATCTTAAGGTCGTTGCAGAACTTTAGGAACTGCTCGCTAGTAAACTGAGTCCCATTATCAGTAACGATCTACTGAGGGACTCCGAACCTGTAAATAATATTATTCCATACGAACTTTTCTACCTTGGAAGATGAGATTTCAGCGAATTCCTTCACTTCTGCCCACTTAGTGAAATAGTCCACGGCTATTATCACATATTTGCAATTTCCTTGAGCCTTAGGAAGTGGTCTGATCAAGTCCATTCCCCAGATCACGAATGGCCACAGACTGGTCATTTGTCTCAAGTAGGTTGGCGAAGCTCGTGACACCTTTGAGAACCTCTAGCACTTATTACACCTCCTGACGAGGTCTATAGCATCCTGCTTCATCGTCAGCCAGCAGAATCCTTGTTGAAGAGCTTTTTGTGCCAAGGATAGCCCCCCAGCATGGTTTCCGCAATGGCCTTCATGAATCTCTTCCAGGACAGTGTTGCAATCCTCACCATCAATGCATCTCATAAGTGGGATTGTAAACCCTCTCTTGTATAGTGCGTCATTTCAGATGCAATATCTAGCTGCTCAAGCTCGTAGACATCGTGCCTCAAGTTTATCCTTTAGCAGTTTATCATTCTGTAGGTAGTCCAAGATCGGATTCATCCAGGAGTTTAGAGCCTTGGCAATCACCATCATGACATCTTACTACTCGATGCTTGGGGATGACAGGAGCTTCACCAGGATTGTTCCTAAGAGATCAACATCTTTAGTAGTGGACAAGTGAGCCAAGGCATTGGCGTGTACATTTTGAGCTCATGGTATTTGATTGATCTCGTATTGCTAGAAGGAACTCAATGACTCTTGGACTTTTTGGAGATAGCTCATCATCTTCGACCCTCGAGCTTGGTAATCACATTTCACGTGGCAAACAATGAGCTGTGAGTCATTGAAAATCTTTAATTTTTCAGCTTGCACCTCCCTGGCCAATCAAAATCCCGCTAGCAACGCCTCGTACTTAACTTCATTATTAGTGGCCTGGAAGCCAAATCTTGAAGTGCAGAAGACTTTGTGCCCTTCTGGACTGATGAGAAGCACCCCTGCTCCAGCCTTTTAGTCACATGATGATTCATTAATGTACAATTCCCACCATTGGGCCTCGGGAATCTTTACTTCCTCCTACACGGGTCCCATAAATTCTGTAATGAAATCGACCAGTGCTTGCCCCTTGATGGCTGATCGGGGCTTGTATTTGATATCGAATTGGGTGAGCTCAATTGCCTATTTGAGCAGTCATCCTGAGGCATCTGTCTTCTACAAGACTTGTCTAAGCGGGAATTGTGTGAGGACCCTTGTGCTATGGGCTTGGAAGTAAGGTCATAGCTTTCTCAAGGCAATGACCAAGTAGTACACGAGCTTTTCCATGGGTGAGTACCTCATTTCGGCATCCAGTAACCTCTTGCTTACATAGTAAATAGGGAGTTGAGTTCCCTCCTCTTCTCATGTTAGGGTTGTGCTTAAGGAATGTTAGGATACCTCTAGGTATACAATTAATCTCTCACTCTCTTTTGGTTTAGACAAGAGTCGAGCTCGTCTGAGGTATGATTTGAGCTCCTAGAAAGTGACTTCACACTTTGGGGTCCATTCAAACCTCTTCGATCTTTTGAGGACGTTTAAGAAGAGGATGCATTTGTCTATCACCTTAGAGATATATCTGCTAAGTGCAGCGATTTGGCCATTCAGACTTTGAACATCCTTTGGACCTGCGGGGGAATGCATGTCAAGGAATGCTCTGACTTTCTTCTGGTTTGCTTTGATCCTTCTATTATTGACCATAAAATCGAGGAATTTGCCTGAGGCAACTCCAAACGCACATTTGTATGGGTTTAACTTCATCTAATACTTTCTCAGGGTCTAAAACATTTCTTCCAGGTCACAGATGTGATTAACGAGCTATTTGGACCTCACTAGTATGTCATTGACATATACCTCCATTGTTTTGCCATTTGCTCTTGAAACATCATATTTATTAATTGTTGGTACGTAGCCCCTACATTTTTTAGCCTAAAAGGCATTACTTTATAGTAGTATAACCCATGATAAGTAATAAATGAGGTATGTTCTTCATCCTACGTAGCCATTGGGATTTGGTTATATCTCGAATAGGCATCCATGAAGCTGAGGAGCTCATGCCCCACTGTCGCATCTACAAGCTGGTCGATCCTTGACAAAAGGAAGCTATCTTTGGGGCACACCTTGTTAAGATTAGTGAAATCAATACAAGTCCTCCACTTCCCATTCTTTTTCTTCATGAGGACAGGATTGGCCACCCAAGTGGGGCAGTGTGCTTTTTGAATGAAATTATTTGCCAAAAGTCTATCCACCTCTTTTTTTAATGTTGTATAACATTTGACCGTCATCGACCTTCTCTTTTGGCAAATTGACTTGACCCAAGGATCGATATTGAGTCTGTGCGACATTACATTCGGACCAATGCCCACCATGTCTTCATGGTTCCAAGCGAAGACGTCCAAGTTTGCCTTGAGAAATTTTGTTAGTTGCATTTTCACATCGGGTGGCAAGCACCTCCCTAACTTAAGGCATCTCTCTTCGTTTACTTCGTTGACACGCATGTCCTCGAGCTCTTCTATGGGTCTAGTGGCTCGGTCGGCATCCACCTCACAAGGATCGAGGTCATGGCTAACTCCCTTTGTGCTTATTGCTCGGGCTTCTCCCCTAGACACCATATGCATCTTTTTCCCTTAGACACCAAGTTTGATCATGTCCTCGTAGCAGTGCTGAGCTACCTGCTGCTTTGCTCGCATGCACCCAACTCCATTCGGGGTCGGGAACTTAATGGTCAGTGTCTTGGTTGATGTCACCATATCAAAATCATTCATGGTGGAACGCCCTAGCACCACATTGTAGACTGAGGGGCAATCTATGATAAGGAAATCCACCATGATAGTTGCATGCTGGTCGAAGTCACCTAGGGTGAGTGGGAGTCTGATTCATCCTACCCGGACTATTCCATCTCCCATGAAATTGTAAAAAAGTTTAGGGGAAAGATCCAATTAACTTATGCTTACACCCATCTGGTCAAAGCATCCCTTATACATCACATTCACAGAGCTTCCGGTGTTAACCATTATCCTCCTTACTTCAACGTTGTTAATCTTTACCCAGATGACAATCGCATCATTGTAGGGGTAATGCACTCATTTCACGTCCTCTTTTGTGAATGGGATGCTGTCTGATGCTATTTTAGCCTTTTTGGCGAGTCTATCACATTCCACATGACACATTAGGAGAACACGGCCTGCTGCTCGAACATAGCGATTGTGTGATCCATTCGAAGTGCCTGCAATGTGAGGTCTACCGTGTACAGTGAAGATGGTCCTTATGAAGGGTGCCTCCTCACGCTCTGGAGTTTGGTGGTGCTATGGCGCAGGCTACTGGGGACGCAAGGGTCACTGCCTCGGGGACCTTACCACATAGTCCCTTAAAGGGCCCCTCTTAATGAGATCCTCAATAGCGTCCTTTAACGCCCAGTAATCCAAAATGTTGTGTCCAACTTCACTATGATAGGCATAAAATTTATTGTGATTCCTTTTCTTAATAAGGGCCCTCAGAGGCTTGGGTCTGTCAAAATCTTCATTATTCCTCTCGATCGCATAAATCCTGTCTAGCAGTTTGACAAAACGGTATAGGTGTCGTAGCGACCTTGAGGTTGAAACTGCTCGTTCCAGGCCTTCTTCATGGCTTGACCTCTAAAACCACCCTTTTGGCCCTCTTTACTGCTTCTACCCCCAATTCTCTTCTTGCCTCGATTGGAGGTGCTTGCCTTCTCCTTCTGGTTTGATTTCTTTAGACCAAAGGTTTCTTCCCATCAGATCTCCTTGGCAGTCCATTCATAGAATTCACCTAGGCTCTTGATGGAGGACTTGTATATGTTCTCGTACAATTTTCTATCCTTTCAAAGACTGATCGAGATTGTCGTGAGGACACTCTCATCCGACGGGTTCTCTACATTGCTAACTTCATGTCAGAACTTGGTGATATAATCTTTGAGCCACTCATCTTTCCGTTGAAAGACCATCACTAAATGGCAGGATGGGGCAAGTTACTTCTTTAGGGCCCTATACTGGTTGAGGAACTTCTCTTAACATTCTTTCCAACTCCTAATACTACAAGTCAAGAGACTCCTAAACCATGTCTGCGACACCTCTCCAAGCGTGGTGGGGAAGACTCAACACTTTACCAATGGATTGGAAGTTTACAAATCCATTTGGACGTTAAAAGCATCCAAATGACTGTAGGGATCATTATCCCTATTGTAGAGGAGGATGTTTGAAATTTTAAATCTACGAGAAAGGGGCTCCGTCTCAATTTTGCTAGAGAGTGGAGTTCTCTCCTTATGAGATTCTCTGTTCCCTAGGATGCAGAGTTCTTTTCCAACTACTCTATCCTTTGGAGTAGTTCTTTGATCATTGGGTCTCGAGACTTAGATCGATGACTGCCAGTTTATCAACTCCTTTCATCTCGCTTGCTACAAGAATGGTGGTCAGAGGTTCTATGCTTCTTACTATGCTCGCGACTGGATGAATTACAGTCCATCACTTGTTCATGATTGATTTCATGTGAGCTCTCATCTTGGTGTGAGCTCTCACCTTGCTAATCACCTCCCTTGTCCTTTTGAACTCGATGGACTTTAGACCTTAACCGTGAGTTAGACAAATGGAGCAAACTGGCTCGCTGAGGCTCGATCCTGACTCCTTCTTCGTGCTGAGGCTCTAGCTGATGACATCCACCCCTAGGTGTGACAACTTCATCCTATCTAGGTGCACCCTGGGCATGCGCATGGGCCAACGCTCTGACCATATTAGCCAACTCCTTCATGGTGTTTTTGAGTGCTTCTTGATGCTAGTCAAGTGCTTTTTGGCACTATTGCCAAGTTTGAGCTTTGTCAATTTCAGAAGCTACCAGTTGGTGAGAAATCGAGGAGACTATACTGGTATTGGCACCTGCCGTGGGGGTAGCCATGTTCCACTATTGCTGCATCTGACCTTCGGGTTGGCCAATAGTAATTTTTGTACTCGTGGTGACTTTTCCACTTACCATTGTGCTTAAACCAGCTTATCAGGAATGGAAGATGAAGAATGTGCAGTGAAGGCCCTTCTTCTAGCACCAAAATGTTGACACCAAAATTTGGTCAACAGGCTTGTGTCCAACATCACCCCAGGCTGCAAGTTGAATATGGAAGAAAGCAGAAAAGAAAGATACTGAAAAAGAAGAAAGATAGTAAACACTAGGAGTTTTATTGTGGTTCGGCTAAAGCCAAGTTGGCCCCTATGTCCACACTAATTTTGATTATCAACTAACAGTTATTTTTCTCAGTTTGATTACAATGGCAATGCTCTCTCATTGTATACAGTGCTCTCTCTGTATTCCAGCAGAGTTTCTACATGCCTATCTCTCTTTACAATAATTGTCCATTCCTATTTATAGAAGGGGAAAAGGGTATAAATATAATTTTATAAGTAGCAAAATAATTATTCTTGTTGTACCAGGCATTTAATGCTTAGCATCGGGTAATTAATGCTGGGTAAATCATTACTGGATTGTCGGGGGGCTGATGTGTCGATTTGGAGGCTGAATTGTCAGTTAGAGAAGTGTGCCCTTGATTGCTAACTAGATCTCGTACATACGACTAGCTCACTAACCTCATGACCTGGCGTTGTGCTGGTGGATGAGCTGGAGGCTTTGGCTGACCTCACTGTTCTCGCTTGGTCGTTCTCCTCGAGGGAGGTTGGGGTGGTAGTCTTCTCACTAATGGGTTAAGGGCCTTCTCAGTGAGCTGCACTCCTTACTGTGACGTCACTCGATGTCTTCAACTCGCGCCTATGGATTGGCATCCTCGTTGAGCGATCTTGATCCCTAATTTGGACCTCCACCTGGTTAATTGTGTCTCTTACTAGACCTTGGTTGACCCAAACTGTGCTTTCCAAAAAATACCTAGGCTTTAATTTTTTTTTTATTATAAGAGCAAAGTGAAATTTAACTTTTCTTTCTTATGATACCTTATTTCAGACCCATGCAGCATTCAACTTGTGAAATAAATTAGCTTTTACTTCCCCTTATATTCTCAAATAAACCCTGAACTTATTACTCCTTTCGCTACTGTTAAATATAGGTATAGCATTTCGTTAGGCTCTTGTTAAGAAAGTATGGGTGGCATGACCAAGTATTCTTTTAATTCTTTGAAAGCTTTTTCACATTCCTTAGTCTATACAAAATTTTTAGCATTTTTAAACAAATTAAAGAAAGAAGCATGTTTGCCAGCTGACTCGACCATGAAACAAGTGAGAGCAGTAATTCTATCATTCAATAGCTGAACTTCCTTAATGTTCAATGGGATTTTGATGTCAATGATCACCTAAAACTTAGAGGGATTTGCCTTTATTCCCCACTTGGTAATCGTAAAATTGAGAAATTTTCTTGTTCTTACCCCAAGCATGCATTTCTTGGGATTTATCCTTATTTGGTATATATTCCCCACTCTGTATGCTCTTCGATTTGATCAGCATATCATCAACATATACTTCTATTCCTCCTTATCTATTTTGCAAAGACTTTGTTCATCATTCTTTGTTAGGTTACTCCTATGTTCTTGAGGTTAAACAACATCACCTTGTAACAATATACCCCTTGATCAATTATGAATGAAACTTTATCTTTATCCTTAGGGTGCATTCTTAACTAGTTATATCTTGTGAACATATCTTCAAAACTTGGAATCTCAAATCTTGACGCATTGTTGACCAACTGGTTGATGTTTGGTACTGGATACAAGTTTTTTGGACATGCATTATTGAGGTCCTTGAAATTGACACACATTATCCATCCTCCATTAGCCTTTTTGACAAGGACCATATTTAACAGCCATATTATGTGTGAGACTTGATGAATAAAACCAACCTTTAGTAGTTTGTCTACTTCTTCCTTTATAGCTCTTTATCATTCAGCACTAAGGTTTCTCTTTTTCTATTGCATAAGTTTTGTGCCAGGGTCAACCGACAACCTATGGCATACTATGCTAGGGTTGATCCCTAGCATGTTTGCAGGCATGTAAGCAAAAGTCTCAATGTACTCCTTATGTAACTCAGTCAACTGAGCTTTATCACCTACTAAGAGATCTATTCAAATCTTTATTATTTTCTTGTTATTTTTACCAAAGATATAGACTTCTTCTAAATCTATCCCTAGTTCTAGATGACAAACATTGTCTTCTCTAACATCCAATAAAGCCAATTCTATCATCTGACACTCATTACTAGGCATATTGATGACTTCCTACTTTGTTCCACTTGTTTTTTCTTTTCTTTTTACCAAATTGGCTATGCAACACTTGTGGGCTACTTGTTGATTAGCTTGGACTTCTCTTATTTCCCCATCAGTAAGGAATTTCACAAATAGATATGGAGTGAAGACTATAACCCTTGCCTAGTTTAAGATTGGTCAGGTGAGAATCATATTATAGGCACTATTTGGTGTGGCCATAACCAAGAAGTTCACATCAAGGTTCTTCATTAGTAGTCAAGTACCCAAAGTTACCCTTAAAGTACTTGTTCCTTCAACTCGTACCTATCCCCTTATAAAACCAATCAAAACATCTTTATAAGGTTTGTACATGCTTTTTGGAATGCTAAGAGCATAAACAATATGTAAATATAAAATATCAATAGAACTTCTCTGATTGACGTGTATTTGCTTAACTAAGAAATTATAGGTCAGTTTCAAAATCACCATAAGGTTATTTTAGTCAATGTCACAGAAATTTCTTTCTATAAAGTAGATAGGTCCGTACTGCTCTCTCCTTTTTTCCCTTTAACGGCCATTACAAACCAAAAATGCCTTTTCCTGGCATTTTTGGAGCTTCCTCCTTTAGCAAGACCTCCTACAATCATTTCGACTGTCTCTAAAATTAGATATTCAACCCCTACCTGCTTTCCTCTCGTTTGACCAACTCGTTGTGAGCAATTATGCTCTCTCACATTTTCTTCTTGATGTTCTATCATAAGACTCGATATGAGTTAACAGTCTGAAATGGTTAGGCAATGGAATAGCCATTACTGTTGGGGAAAATGGGTGACTTTCTCCATGGTAGAAGAAAAGTTGCCTGAAACTATAGGTAAGATCAAAGGTTGGATTTAGTGGATCATATGGTTCATGGTGTGATCAGTGGGTTTTGTTGATGATGATGAAGGTTGTTTGGGTTTGGTAGAACTGTATTACCAATTTGTGGGAGTTGTGCTTACGGATTGTGATTCTGATGTTTTGCATCTAAAAATGCTGGTGGTTTTGTCCTAAATTAGCGATAGTGTTTGTTAGAGTAGGAATAGCTGGGTTTAGAGCTTATTCGAACTAAATTAGGTTTTAGAGTGGCTAGTGAATTTGCCATGGCTGGGGTGGGTTATATGGTAAAGCAAACTAAGGGTGAGGGAAGGAGGTAACTAGAACTTGACTTAGGACAAGGATGACTTCTGTAAGAACAAGGCTCAATGAAAAAGAAGGTGGAGGGAGAATTGGTTAAACTTGTGCTTGGCAAAGAGTTTCTAGCTCTTCCTATAGTTAGTAAACTTGCTCAACCAAGGTATGACGCTTAAGTTTAGCAGCAATTCTTCAAGTCTCCTCTACCATATAATCTCGACAATGCTTGTTTTGTGCCCTTTCACGATGATGGCACTCCTCTAATGACAACTGGGCATGAGCAGAGTGAGAGTGGAAATGTCATGACATTTTGGTAGCCAAAAAAGCCACAAACTGCTCCAAATGAAATCCTTTAACTAGAATGAACCAATGGAAAGGGGTTGTGCCCAATGGCAAAATTATTTGCACTGGGAATAAGGTCAGCAGCGCGCAATGGAAGTGGTCCTTTGAGCGCACTCCAACACTCAATTTATTTCTAATAGCAGAGTTTCAGTATGAGTAGTGAGAATGAATATAATAAATCATTATTCATGGCATTTTGTTATGCTTTTGAGCAAATGATGAATGTCCACGTGCTCATAATGTATTATTGGCATGAGTAAAATTCTCATCCTGCAGTTGATGGTACAATCAAGCCACCTAGGCTAGGTGTGCCAACTTGCATAGGGCCACTGAGAAATCATCTTGCTAGCTTAATATGTGAGCTGTGGTTTAGTTCAATTGTCCAAGGGTTCTTGCTGCTCGACCATGGCTCAGCATAATATCATATCATCACTCCTTAGTGTTGTCTTCTTATAAAGTCTTAGACTTTGCCTTCAACCAAGAGCCAATCATTCGACCCTACCATTGATGGCCTACTTTGATAGATTTGGACTACTTGGCCAGTCTATCGGGCTGGTCGTTTGACCACATGCAAGGGCGGACCCAACGTGTGCCCAGTGGGGGCTCAAGCCCCCACTCAAGTTTTTCAAAAAAAAATATTATAATATTAAAAAAAAATTTATAGAAGGACTAAATTGAAAATTCGATAGGGACTAAATTGAAAAAAGTCTTTAAAAATGGATCTTAGTGAAAAAAATAAAAAATTTAGGACTAAATTATAAATTTTCTTATTTTGGATCCGGGCCAGCCCCCACTGACCCAAATTCCTGTGTCCGCCCCTGACCACATGCCTAATGAAAATTTTGGACTATATCAAAACCTAAGTAAAATTTTCTTGAACATCGGATGGCAGCTTCCTAAATATGTTCTTCAAAAGATGTAAGATGTACAAGCCAATTCCCCTGATACACAACCTGGTTTTCTCTATGTTATGGTGCCACCCAGAGAATGTGGACTTTGAAAAAGTTAAGGGTGATTCATTATTGTGGAATTGTATACGACTCTCATAAGTACTTCTTAATTTAAACATAGTTTAACTATAAAATATGGATGCATCAAAAGTTCGGGCATATCCGTACCAGATGTATACCGAATACTAGTATTTCTGTGTACTTCGTGAATATATATTGGATATGTATTTATTTAAAAATATAAAAATTAAAAATTATGTATCCGAATAATACATATTAGGCATATATTTCTTTTAATGAATAAAAATTAAAAAATTATTTTTCTAATAATAATCATGAGATAAATCATTAAATTAATATTTTTAGAATTTAAAGATATTAGTTGCTTTACTTTTAACTTTTATATTTAGTAGTATCTTTATGAATTATAAAAAGTTAAACTGATGATTATTCATGATATGTTTGATAATATTATTATTTTCTTGCAATGTAAATTTTAATTACGCATATAAATAATATATTTTAAAATTTTATATTATATATTTTATTGTATCGATACTCATACCTGAACTTGTGCAACATGCTATTTTGGCTGAAGCCTAGTTCACCAGCTTGTTTCTTCCCAAATGTCAGTACCAGTGTACCTGTATCACTTCCTTCTAATTTATTTTTGCAATCGAACATACGGTTCAAAACCATGGAGATATACATTAAAGGAAGCAAACATAGACAGGAAAGACATCAAGATGTTAGTATCAAAATGGTAGGACATTTACAATGATTCCCTTGATTTTAAGGCAGAAAACCCAGTTTCAGCAGAGAATGAGACATTTTAAGGTCATCAATTATGGCTTCTATCCAAGAACGCAGGATTTCCTTCATTCCTGCTCTCTCTGCTGCTTGGAATTATCAATAATACTATTTTTCCATCTTATATCCATTCTTTTACAAACTTTTGCGATTCAAAATTCCAGATCCCATTAACTTATGAAAAAAAATTGATGAAAAGTGAAAATAAAAATGTGAGGATAGAATTATTCGCCTTATAAATTTATAATTGTTATCTCAACCTCAAGAATTCTGTGGTACAACACTTGTTATATACATGATACTTGTATTACTAATAAACCTATGTGTTAGTTAGGACTATGATGTGATGATTCTATTCTTTATTTTGTCCCTCCTCCCATCTTTACATTGCTCTTTCTCAGTTGTTATTTTAATTTGGGTTCAAAATTTATGTTATTTTAATTTTTTTTATATTTATTAGTTAATAGAAAACTGATACGGCATTAATAAAAAAGCAAAAACAATTAAAAACTTTTACTGACAATAAAAAAATTTAACATTTTTTTTACACGTGCAAAATATTATAACCATCATAAGTAGCATTTCTAATATTTACATTTTACATATTTATACAACCATCTAAACAGTTTATTATTAAGCGAATAACTTTATAAAAAAAATTGCATGTCCGGTGATCATAATCATGATCTTACATTTATAATAATTATGGTTAGGACTATAAACCGGAGCAATACGAATGATTAATAAGAACATAATGAGATGATATGATTGCTTATGGTAAATCTACAGCCAAAAGTAGAAAAGAAAGAAAAAAAAAAGAGAGGATAAGTTATGACTGGCTCCACTAAGAGTATAAAGTGTTTTTAAGGGAAATGAAAATGAAAATATTCCCTTAAATAATTTTTTATTTGACAGTAAAGAGTTTATGAACTTTACAAAATCCAAAATAGAATGAATACGGAAGTAGAATCGTAATATTTATCATATTTCTCTTCAACTCATTGTCTTTACCTTTTGCAACAATTCACCCATCTTAATTCAATTTCTATCTTGGACTTCAAAATGACTATAAGAAAATTATCTTCCGATAGATAAAAGTGATAATTATAAATTTTTTTTGTTGTTTCTCTTATGATTAAACAATCAACTTTATTTTCTCATATTAATATGTGTAATTATGAGATTACACCGACAACGAAATACATGCAAAAACTCAAACTTCACAACTATTCTTACACACTGCGTTTTATATCCTTGAATACCACGTACAGGTAAATACCCAATATAATAATAGTGTTTGATTTTCCTTAGTACCACGTTGCCCTTGCTAATTCTTGCCACTATGTATCCCCCTTTTTCCTTGATTTCCAGGAAACATCACTTAGTGACTAGCTAAAATAGTAGAACAACAGGAATTAAGACAAACATCTTTTCATACTACTAGCTAAGGAGGTAATCTCTGTTTTGAAGAGGATCATAGTTCTACAAGGGCCGCCCCTTAAATCTCTTCTTGTTCTTTCTCTATTTCCTTTATCCTCTCCTCAGTGAAAGGGTAAGCATCTGCCCCATGAGCCATGACGAGGTTTCTGGCTTCTTTTGTGACAGTCCGGCCACTTGGTCCGATGGCCACGAGCTTGGGGATGCCACGCACCTTGAATTTTTTACTCAGCAATGCCTTCCTCGAATCGCCAAATGGAAGTGCCAGCCATGGCATTCCAGCAAAGAATTCTTCAAAGGAGGCTTGGTCTTTATCGCTCGAGATGAACACAACTTCAAATGCACTGTCATTTGCCTTAATCTTGTGATATGCTTCAATGAGTTTTGGTAGGAATGCACGGCATGGAGGACACCAATGTGCTGAGAAGTAAAGGAGGATGTTCTTCCCCACTAAATCCGATACTGGAATCTGCAAAAAGAATGGTTATTAATATCACAGCAGAGTGAGAGAGAAGCATGAAAAGAGAAAGAGGGATGGTAGCATGCCACAAAAGACAAGAAATTCTTACATACTCAAGTATAATACGTGTTTTTATTCTAAAGTTTACACCAATAAAAAGAAGCTGTTTACGTAACCATTTGTCAATTTTGTAAAACTCACAATCATTAAAATTTCATTTCACATTTATCAATACATACTCTGATATGACACACGTGCTTAGTCTTGAGAACTACAAATATAACACATCTTATTTTGACCACTTCAAACAAGCTTTTGTTAAGAAACTACAAGAGTATTGCTATTGCCACTAGCTTCATTCACAACTTCTGAGTTCACTTTATTTATTTTTTATATTAATAAATAAAGTGAACACAGATTTATTAAGAAACTACAAGAGTATTGCTATTGCTACTAGTTTCATTCACAACTTCCCTTACAAATGGACATGTGGCACAATTTGATTAAAAAAGGTGGGAGCAATTTAACTCAGATTGTGAAATTTGAGTTATTGTGAGCGTACTCCATAGTTGTAAATGGCCAGGAGTAAGATGTGTGATATTTGTAGTTCTAGGCACCCATGTCATATTAAAGTAAATAAGAATTTTTCAACAAAGACTCAGAAGGAGAACTAAAAGGAAGATAGTTTGAGAGATCTTACCTTGGCACCATCTTTCCCTATGACATAATCTTGATCTTCAGAAACCAAAATTGACTCAAGAGTCTGAGCCTCCTCTCTGGCCTTCTCTATCTCAGCGAGCTCAGCAAACTTTTCAGGAGTGAAAGGGTATGCAATAATTCCATGGTCCTTAACGGCCTCAACAACATTGGGGTGAAGAGTTTTTCCATCTGGCCCAATAATAACTAAGGTGGGCAGAGTTTTGAGCTCAAAGTATCGAGTTAGCTTCACACAGCTCTTGTCCTTGAAAGGCAATGACAGCCAAGGCAAACTTTTAAATTTTTCATTG
>JANHAO010005649.1:0-22341 GCA_026873985.1 Saraca asoca | reverse complement strand
AATATACAATTAATCATAATTAGTTAAAGAAAATCAATAAATATAACATAATTAAAATTAAATTAATAGTATTGATTTAAATGTTAGACTTAATTAATGGATAAAAAGTTAGTATTTGGAGAGATTTATTAATTCCCATAGGCGAAAATTGTCCAAATACACCTTACTGTTAAGCCAGAAACAAGATTACATCCTTAATTTAATTCAAATTATTTGTAGCCTTTTTTCATATAATATTCCATACTATTTTTGTAATTGTACTAATTTTGACAATTACACATGATGTATAAATTTTTTGGATTAACAGCAATGATTAATTTAATTCAAATTATTTGTATAAATGACAATTTTTTAATAAATCTACAATAATAATTAATAGTAGCCCAAAGTTGGAATTCCAAAGATATACTCTAAAATATTCGACTGCATAGTATAAAACAAAATGGGCCGTTAAGGGTTGGAAAAAAATCATTAAATTTCATTCCCGTTATTTTTAATATTCTATTTTATACTTTTGCTTCTATCTCCTTATATTTTCTTAATATTATAATAATTGTAACGCTTATTTCATTTAAATTATATTATGCATAGAATATCTTTTACTTATTATTAGAGATAGAATAAAAAGAATTTTTAATTTTTTTATTTCTATTTTATTTTTTCAATTTAAATCATAAATTAAAGATATTTATAGACTGTTGTTAGAAAAAATAAAAATCACGTATATTTGACAACTACGAGGAAAAAGAATCATATTACCAATATTTTGGTCAGAGTAAAAAAATACTATATAAAACAACATTCAGAATACATATATAATATAAGTTAAAAACTTGATAAAATAAGGAAATAGCAAAAAATTTTACCATCAAAATTCAATAAAATTGATTAAGTGGTACAAATAAACGCCAATTTTTTATCAAATAAATCCTCTCCCACTACATTATCCATAGTTTTTCACAAGCAGGTGGTATCTAGAGTTCTTAGACCGCTGGTGCTTGCGAGAAAGTATAAGCGAGGAAGTGAAAATAAAAGAGTGTAAATAATATTATTCTTTATCTTGTACTTCAATAAAATTTAATTAGTAGATTGAAGATAATATTGTAATTTGAATTATTCACCTTTCCATCAACAATTAATTCTAACTTGATGAAATCATCTTAGGAAGACCTAACTTCAAATCTTTCCATCCTCGTTTCAAATGATTAAAATAAGATTTTATTTTATTTTAATATGATTTTTTTGAATGATATTTGAATTTAAGTAAAAAAAGATTTTATTTTTGATCCTATTTGTTTTAACGAAAAATAAAATTTTATGAAAAATACTTTTATAAGAAAATACATTTTTGAAAAAAGAATTCATTTTTTGTTATTTGGATAATATAACAGATTTTTTTATTTGGTGCATAGATATAAATTATTTTTTTTATTGAAAAAAAATCACTATACTTATATACAAATTTTATTTTTAGAGTCAAGTTATATAATGATTTATTATAATGTTTTTATGGTAAAAATCACCAAATCACTGATAATAAAAATTAAAAGTTAAGTATATCTTATATAAAAAAATATTCAAATTTTTCTTTTTCTCATTTTTATCATTTATTTATAAAGTTAATTTATATTTAATTTATTTTGATTAAAATTATTAATTATATTTGTCAACTTTTTAAATTATTTAAATATTTTTTAACAAAATTTTTAATATAATTATTAAATAATATACATAGGATGGAAGAAGAGAGTTAACGGACAGAGATCATGGGAGAAAAAGGAAAGATAGACAAGAAATAAAAGGACAAGGAAGAGAAAGACAGAAGAGAAAATGATGAAAACAAAGAGAGAGAAATAAAAGGAAAAGAGGAGACAGTATGAGAGAGAGAGAGAGAGGAAAGAAAAGTATGAAGGAGTAGAGAGAGAAAAAATAAAGAATATGAAGAAATCATGTATTATAAAGGTGATTTAGGAAAACGATCTTTTTGATTAAAAGAAAAAATTATTTTCTTTTAAATATATTATTATTTTCTATTGATCACATTTACTTTTCACTGGTCAATTTTCTTATTACTTCAGAATATAGGGAAGTTAGGAAGACCATTTTTAAAAAATCATTTTTCTTTCAAATAATTAGACTATTTATTTTATTTTGAATTTTTTTTAATTATATTTATATCATTATAAAATTTTTCAAAATTTTCAAGAATTTCAATAGAATTTATTTCATTTAGTTTAAAATATATTTTTGTTCAAAAATTTTACTATTATTTTAAAATTTTATTTAATTATCATGGTATTATAAAAATCTATTTTATAATTGAATTTAATATATTTTAAATAAAAGAATTTATTTATAAATATTAAAATTATTATTTTTAATATAATTTATAAATAATAAAATTTATCTATAAATTAACTGAAATCATTTCCATATAAATGAAGGAAATTCAATCAAAGAGAAATTGATCTCAGATATAGCATTTTTCAAGTATTATGGGCTCTTTGAGAGCTCTTTCTACGCAATAGGTTCGCGCCTTCGCGGGGTTGGTTGGCATAACTTATAAATGCAATTTTGAAAAAGTAAGATGTGCAACTGTAATTAGATATTGAAACGGTGACTGATGCTTTGCTTGGATTCAACTTTAATATAATTCAATTTATTTTATTTTAATAAAAATATTTTTAATTTATTTATAAATAAATTTTAATATTTAAAAATAATGTCAAAAATAATAATTTTAATTAATTTATAAATGAATTCTCTTATTTAAAATATATTAAAAATAAAAGAAATTTAATTACAAAGTATATTTTAATGATATCATGATAAATAAATATTAGAATAAGAGTAAAGTTATTAATATAATATGTGTTTTATATCAAATGAAATAATTTTTAATTAAATCCTTGATAGATTTAACAGATTTTATAATAAAATAAATATAATTAAAATAAAAATTATAAATAAAATAAAATAAAATAATTTTTTCTGTAATTTAAATTTAAATATCATTTAAAAATAAATTCATTTCAAAATAAAATAAAACTTATTTTTAGAAATTTCAAACTGAGTGATAGACTTCGAGTAACATGTATTGTCAAAGTTTATCATTTCAGGGCAAAATTTCCGGCTAATCTTTGTAATAATTTTTTAGTTTTTGATTCGTACTTATTGACTGATAATATGAGGACTACACATCTTGACTTGATTTATTGACTGAATATTTTATTCAAGTCATGAACAAAAATTTAAAGGGCTTTTGATACCTTGATATATAAGGCAAACAAATCATTTATATTTGCTCAGTGGAAGACTGACTTTAATTTTTTACCATCAGCCTTTGGTCCTATGGAACGTGTTTGACACCCTCTCAACAAATTAATGTACGAAGTTGCAAACAGCTTTCATATATGAAGCGTCTCCAACAATTCATTTTGTCACTATTTTTCTCGCAAGATTCCCACAATCGTACATTAATAATATATTTTTTAATAATTACATATTTATTTTAATTTAACATACGACTATCATTTTTTGCAAGTTTAGTAAAAAAGCAAATTACACAATTGGCTCCACCGATTGAAAGGAAGGGCATTGGAAAGGTTTAAGTCATAAAATTAATATATATATTTTTTAAATTGATTCACATTTCCTTAAAAGAAATGAATCAATTTTAAATTTCAGAAGAGTTATTTTTACTCTAGAAGTCTCTTTGTTAAAGCATAAAATTAATATAAATAATGTCGACTGATAATTTATCTAGAAGGTTCAAATTATTTTAAGAAACAAAAATAATTTTATATATTTTCAGGAGTCACTTCACGCAAAATTCAAAAACATAATATATATACTCTCTTCAATTTTTTTTTATTTGATTTGATAATTGAAAAATGAAATTTAATGAAAAGTTAATATAATATGTTTTTTGATAATTCATATAATTGAAAAAATAAGTGGGATTTTTCTTGAATTTTTTTAAAAAAATTATCACAGATTTAATATTGAACTCTAAATAATTAAAAACTTATACTCTTTTATATTTTGAATAGTAATTATCCTTAAATATGTTAGTAATTTGGTGAAGAAAACCACATTAATGAGTAGCTGTGGTTTTATATTACCAACTTACGTCGTCGTCCAAGACACAATTTTTAAATAAATGTTATTTCACATAAAAGTAATGATCCGCCGCTGGTTTTCATTTTTAAATAAAATTTAAATAGATTTTGTTATGTGTAAAATCTGGAACCACCTAAATGAGCTGGCAAAAGGTTCAGGTGGTAGCAGAACTCTAGCTCGCTAAGATGTTAAGGACGCTAAGTCCCGGCTCGCTTGTTCAAACAGCTGATCCCATGCAAGCTCACTTCATTATAAGTCAGCTTGACCTCACTATCTGAAATACACAGCGGCCTCAGGTTGAAGGCTCTGGCTGGTGAGGTACAGCCTCCAGCAAGAAGCTTGTTGAGCAAGAGACAAATATATGTCACACTCAACAAACAAAGGCCCACCTACAGAAAATAACCTACAGAAAGCCATCTGCAAGAACCGATTTGCAGAAGATTAAATTGTCTTGTATATTTAATATTTAATGTAACTTATTTACAGCATATAAAATTACACTTATAACCTCTCAGCCTCTATAAATAAGAAGGAGGAAACCACTATAAACACCTTTGAGTTGAGATACTGAAACTCTGCAAAAATCTCTTTAAAAGCAATAACATTACCATAGACGTAGGGTCTTATATTGTCCGAATTTGGCTGAACCACGTTAAAAGCTCTGTGTTTCTTATTGATTCTCTTCCTTTTCCGATCTTCTATCTCATATTTGCTACATTAGTAAACAGATTACAGTTTAAGTCCCAGAAGAACCTCTTCAGTTGGCTGAATTTTGGCAAGACCAAAATCCACCATTAACAAATTTTAAATTTTTGAATTCCTTTCTGTTGCAAGTAATAATCATTGTCCCCTTGTAATAAAAAAAAAAATATATATATATATATAAAATAAAATAAGGATGTAAACCATAGTTAAAAATTGCATATTAGATTAAATTACACATACACAAAATCCCCTTAAACTATAGACCATGTATAATTTATTTTTCTATACTTTTGAACTTAGTAATGTATGCCTTAAACTAATAGTGATGTGTAATTTACCTCTTTAACTTTAGGAGATTTACTTACATTACTAACAAATTAAAATAATTACTATACGATATACCATAGAACTTATTTATACAAGAAAAGTTTATTTACTGGTCTGCTTCTACCAGCCAAAAAAAAAGGTTTAACTGAATTTTATTGTATTTTTCCTTTATTAAAAATTCCAAAGGAGAATAAAAGGACCCTGAGTAAGGGTGTGTTGATGGTGAAATTCGGTCAATAGATGTGAGTTCAGTGTTATCCCAAACTGTAAGCTAAAGAAGTGAGTCGATGGAAAAGAAACATAAGAGAAAAAGGAAGAATAGGAAACATCAGAAACTTTTATCGTGGTTCAACTAAAGCCAATCAGCTCCTACATCCACGTTGAGTTGTATTAGCATTTTTATGGAGATTTTCTGTTTGGTTCAACAGAGATACAATGCTGAGTTATAATTCCAACAGAGTGTCTGCATCAATTTTTCACTATATATCATATAGTGGCCTCCTCCCTTATTTATAGAAAAGGGGAGGGTTATAAATGTAATTTAACATATAACAAAATGATTGTTTTTGCTACTTCAGGCAATAAATGCTTGGCATCTAGTAATAAATGTCGGGCAAAATCATTATCGAATTGTTGGGGGTTGATGTGTTGATTTTGGAGGCTGATTTGTCAGTTAGAAATATGTGCCCTCAACTAATGACTAAGCTTCCATACTGGTGCTTTGCTCGCTATTATAACAACCTGGGTTTGCATTGGATAACCTACTAATCATGGATTGATTTCGCTATTGAGTTCACCTGGGATAAGTCTGTTAAAGGGCAGCTTGGCATTGCGTCCTGCTTAGCAAGCTGATGTATTCCTCAACGAGCTGGGCTCTCGCGTTGACCCCTTCCTGCATCCTTAGTCTATGGGTAGCAAGCTAGCATTGCACTGAGTGACCTTAATTGTCAAGCGATCTGGGCCTCGTCTTCAGTTGGGCCTCACTTCTTATTAGGCCCCGGCCAGTCCATTTCAAGTGATTTGGAAAATACTCATAACATTAAGCCCCTAACTCTTAGTTCGCTCTGCGAACTAGGAGTTGTACTATGCTGGTAAAAAACTTACTCGTAGTCTATAGCATTGTCAAATCTTTCATCTACAGTTTACCATTTAGTCCAAAGTCTCTGCTTATAGCTTGCCATGTTGCTATTCCGGGTCTTAGTCTTTCACTTCATCTATACCAGGCTATGCTTTCCATCACGGATGTCTTCCAGCTATTAGTGCAATAGTCTCATCTCATTGCAGATCATTTGATTTGATACTGTGGAAAACCCTCTAGATTCCTTGGTGAAGTCGGGTTTGTATATATAAGGCATGGGAGGTTTCATCCTCTTTTTCATAAGGCAACGAGATGAGTGCATTGAATGATTTCCTCATGTTTCTAAAGCTTTGGCTTTTGGCTTCATGCTTTGAGGTGTGTATGATCTGCTGCATGAGACTACAAGGTGTGGATAGTCCACTGCACATGGTTCTCGCGAGGTATTCTTCCCTAGAAACTCTAGGAATTTGTCTATAACCTCCTTTTGGAGCTAACAAGTTCGGCTTTCCTTTTTTTGTTCTTTTGTCCTTTAGCAAGCTGATCACTCGATTTCTAGTTGTGGCCAGGAGTTGCAAGTAGAAGGGAGAAGCTTCTGGCATTGGATAAGGCTTAAGCAGAGGAGCTAGAATTGTCCAGTCACTTGCTAGTCTCGTGACTTGCCACGGCTTAGTCCTCTCAACCAAGTTCTGTCATCCTCTTGTCTGATGATGTCGAGCGTTTCTGGGCTTTCCGACAGCTTAATGATCGGGTGTTGAATCCAATCAAGATTAGAAATTTATAAATTGAGCTACCTAAACTACTTGTAGTATATAGTATAGGCAATATCGGGTCTAGCCCTTAGATCATTTTGGATGATATCAATTAGATTAAGGGGGGATTGGCAGAAACTATCCTAACAATAAACTACAATGCAGAAATGTAAACTAGAGTAACTATACCAACTAGCCTAAGGGAATCAACTAAACTTGAGATTAATGTATCCTTGATCACTAAATATTCATCCAATTGTCAATCATATTTTCTGGCCTTAATTCATAATAAGCACTCAGCCAGAACTTAGCCAGCAAACAATCCATCAAAAGCTTAATACATTACTTGGTTTTTGTCATTCTCTTCTAAAATGATTATTAAGCAATAACCATATAGTCATCTAAAACCAAATAAAGCCATTGAATTCAGAAAACTCAGTAAAAACAGAGAGAAAAGGAGAAGAAATGACAAACAATTGAATGCAAGTTAAAAATAGGATCTCTACATTAATCTTCAAGCTGTCAATCCCTTGGACTGATTATAAGTGTTCAGCCTTCCATTGAAGGCAAAAAGTTACAAAGAAGAGAAGAATAAAAGCTTGCTCTCTACCCTTTGAAAACTCTATAAAAACTCTCCTTAAAACTAAACTAAAAAGCCTAAACTAAAGAGTGCTTAGCCCGAGAAAAGATAAGCTAGGTGCTGGTTGGTGAGTAGGCAATCATGATGGGATGGTATAGTCTGGTTACTTGATGCCACTCCTCTTATGTAAACTAGCCATTGTAGACTACATTCTCTAATTTTTCACTGATTTATTGACTTCCAGCTGGCTGAGTGTGAGCTGGTGCAAGGGATGGTCCATTGAGCTCAACTTGCATGCCAATTAAGGCCTAAAAATCCAATTCCATAGAGGTCCATTCCATCAGCATTCTATCTTTGAATTGCAACTCCAATTGCATACCAAAATTGATGGATTCAGGTCTGGAAGTCTTCATAAGAGTTGTAGCTTTATATCTTAAATTCCATTTGGGCTTAGTTTGACCTCATTTAGACTTGTATAGCTCCAAATATGGCCTAATGAATTCTCAGAGGCCTTGCTACTCAAGAAAGGCTGAGGCAACATTCTGGTTTTGAATTTAAATTCAAATTTAGATAGCCAATTGTGAGATTCAGCCTTGGAGGTCTTCATGAAGGTTATAGAACTATGTCTTAGCTTTCTTACAAGATAATAATCACATTAATTGGACAATTGTAGCTCAATTTATAGCCAGAATATAGAAACTGCTTAATAAAGCCAAATTTTGTAGAATTTCTTCTATTGATGCCAATTGACACCACACCATAAATATACAATAACACAATTGAAAGTAAGTCATTTTGGATCTTAAAAAGCTTAGTGAGAGGATAATTAAATGAGTGAAATATTTTGTTATCACTTGATGCAACTGAAGGTTATTTTCTTTGCTCAAGAGGACGAGGGGAAATTTGTGTAGCCTCTCTGCTTGCACCTGATGCTATTCTTCTTGCTCTAGTTCAGATGAAGGTGGAGTTAGGGCAGCTCCTTTTGCATATTATGGTTACACGCTTGCTGGCATCCAACCTCTCATTAGTTGTAGGCTCATTTTATCTTGTATTCTCATCCTTTATGTAGTTTCACCTCGTTGAAAGAGGTTTTGTAATGAAACTTTGCCTTTTATCATTCTTCTTGAGTGTGCCATAATAATGACCTGGCAGGTCATAGCTAGCTTTGCTAGTTCCTGTAAATCATATCTCAGTAAAAGTTAAATAAGTGCTCATTAAGTCAATTGACTTCAATAAATGTTAATGGAGCTAAAGTGAAAGGATTAGTCAATAAGTTTTGATAAAAGGATATATGTTGTATTGTATGACCAACCGGTTGTATCATTTTATTCTAGTTGGTAATGAAATTGTCATCAGTATGCCTTTTGTTGACCATGAGTCCAAGCACTGGGGTGCTTGAGTGTTTTTACCAGTGTGAGATGAGGCATCGACACAAGCTGTATGGGCACATCTTAGCTCGCGCAAGATTTTAGTGCATAAACACTTCTTAGACGTAAGATAATGTCTGGCTATATGAAAATGCCTTGGTCTACGTAAGAGTTTGGCACCAATTGCACTTCTTAGACATGGACTGAGCTTTACCCACGCAAGAGTTTGGTGCTAAGGGTATTTCTTGGATATGGCTCACACAAAGGTTTGGTACATGACTAGCACTCCTTGGACACAAGATTTAAGTCACCCACACAAGAGTTTGGTGCTCGATGCACTTCTTGGACACGTCTCACATGAGGGTTTGATGTATGCTTAGTACTCTTTGGACATGAGATTTGAGTGACTCAAGCAAAAGTTTCATGCTCGAGGCACTTCTTGGACACGGCTAACGCAAGAGTTTGGTGCATGGCTAGCACTCCTTGGACATGAGATTTAAGTCACCCATATAAGAGTTTGGTGCTCGAGGCACTTCTTAGATATGGCTCGCGCAAGGGTTTCATGCATAGCTAGCACTCCTTGGATGCGAGATTTAAGTTGCCCATGTAAAAGTTTAGTGCTTAAGGCACTTCTTGGACATGGCTCGTGCGAGGGTTGGTGTATGGCTAGCACTCCTTGGATGCAAGATTTAAGTCACTGGTGTAAGAGTTTGGTGCTTGAGGCACTTCTTAGATGTAGCTCGGGCAAGGGTTTGGTGCATGGCTAGCACTCCTTGTACATGAGATTTACGTTCTCCCTATGCAAGAGTTTAGTGCTCGAGGCACTTCTTAGATGCAAGGTCTTGGAGTTGAGGGGTCATGTCCTATTGCTCACAAGCTATAGCTTTAACGATTCCATTTACTCTATAGATGACTCTTCGACTTCCATAGCTAGGCTGTCATGATTACTCCTGTCTTAGGTGCGCATGCGCGCCGCTGTTGTCAATTAGCTACTGGTGTTTGCTGAACTATTAGATCATGGGTAGTTGATGGGTTCCTAGATCCAACGATGATGCTGCATGCTTTATAAGCTAAAGAGGCTTCTCTCTTCCCCTCATTTACCATTTGAAACTTGAGGTTCTAGAGCTCCCTCTGCACATTTCCTTTGCTAATTGTTGTAACTGTGTTCCATCCTCTAGTGCCGTTGGCGTCATCTCAGTTCTTGCCCATCGAAAAAGCATTCTTGTGCACAGTCTCTGTCCTTTTGCTTCACCTAGCTAGATAAGTCTTCCCTCACTTTATTGTTTCTGGATTTCCTTACTCCGTAATTTGTAAGGCATGTTTGTCTGCCAATGTTTGAGAAATGATGGTGCTAGATGAGATTGATTATTTATGAATTTCTTTTCTATCTAGTTTAATTCATTTGGTTGGTTTCATTAGTCCGATCACCATTTTGAATCCAGTGTTTACCATTTGGATTCTATGATCTGATCGTTTAGGATTTTGTCTGCTAGAGTTTAAGTTATGAGTGAATGGTTCGAGGCATTCATGGCCTACCGCATAGGAAATTGTTAGTCTTAGCTTGTCGGTAGGGTCTGCTTATAGTGACTTGATCGGTCTTTCCTTTTTTCCTTTGTGTAGATGGGCGTAGGTCATAGACATTGCCGTCTCCAAATTGGAGAAGATGAACCTAATTCATTGAGTTAGGGCGGTGGGCCAGTGCAGCATAGTCACGAAGTGACTTCAAGGAGTGGTGAGGTCACGAGAGACTTTATCGCTTGTCTAGATCTTTTTAGGGGCTACAAGGTTATTACAGATCCGTGACCTTCATATCACCATGTGTTTAGTAGGCACATTTTGTCAGTTCGTTACCATGGCCTTCCGGCCACATTATTGCTATTAGTTTCCCACATCTCATTGTAGGGCTTAGGTTTCCAATACACCCTTTCAGTGTCAATTTTCTAAATAAAGTGAGACTCAATTTGGCCCAGCTCACCCCAAACTCTTACACCCAGCTCATCTCTTTAACACTGATCTATTTAGGCAACGATCTCCCTCCGTCATCGGCTGAGGTTCTGTGCTACTTGTTTAGCCTCAGGTGCGTAAGCATATCAAACGGTCTTTATTACCTCACAGCTTGGCTGACCGTGCACTAGAAGATCTTGCCACGAGGAGATGCTAGGGGGAAATCTAATGTAGGACAATATAAGACCCCATTGGTTTTACATCTCATGTCCGTCCCTATGTGATCTCAAAAACTTCGGATTGTCATTACTACTAGTAAGTGAGCTTAAAATCATGAGCTTAACAATTTATCCTTATCAGCCTCTAATTTTAACTTGTTTTAACTTGTAGATGGGACTGGCAAGAAACCAACTCTGTGAGCTAAAGAGCTAGAGGTTTTGGATCGATTTGCTGCCTCAGATAGCCGTAAAAATGATTTTCGCTTCAACGAGGACCTTCTCTGTTTCCATAAGCTTGCCCTAGCCAAAGGCACCGAGGTTACTAGGGAAATAGGCATCCGTCTAGCAATCCCAGTTGCTCCATCCAATTTTGTAGATTATGATAGGATAATGGAGCTCATCCTTAGGCAGCCACCATCCGATAACAAGGAAGTCTCTCCGAACCTTGAAGTGATCGCAACCTTCACCATTGAAGACCAACCTTTGGCTTTGGAAATAGCACCCTTGCAAGGACCTATTCTTGCCCTTCAGCTTGAGGTAGGGGTCGTAACTGAGGTTGTCACCCCTCTCGAACCCTCTGCCAAAAGACGAAGGGTAAAGAAGGGGAAAAAGAAGGCCATTTCTCGTAAGCAAGCTAGGTCGAGAGTTAAGGTTTTGCAACTTCCTAATGAGCCTATCTCCAAGATAAGGGAGTATATCGAGGCTCTTATCAACAACATCAACACGAATTTGGGGTCCTGTGATAGGATCCAAGTGATAGATGCCAAGGAGTTCACCCTTCGAAGGCTAGTGGGCTATGTAGCTTGTCACAACTTAGTGGTAAGTAAGATCCTTTCACGTTGATTCTCTATGCTTATTTTACAATCTGACTTAGTTTTGGTCTTCCAGGGTTTGTTGACACTGATGAAAATAGATGAAGCACTCCAAGGCCAAGAGGAGAAGGAGGGTCTCAAGAGCAAGCTGGTTGCTGCCTCTATTGAGGTGTTAGACTTGAAGGAGAAGATCAAGAATGCCGAGGCTACTTTATCTTGGGCAAAGGTGGATCATGAGGCTGTTGCAGTGAATCTTGGCTTAACCACCAACAACTTGGCCAAGGCAAAGATTGACTTGGAATTACTCAATCACCAAGCCAGGCATGCAGCAAAATTAGCTGAGACTGTAGAACAGTGAGCTGGATTTGCAAAGTTATCGGCCAAACAGTGGAGCAGCAAGCTAAGGTCGCTAAAAAGGAGTTGGAGGTAACCAAATGGGAGGTTGCTCTAGCAAAGGAGGAGATTGCTAAGGTTAGAGTGAAGACCACTTCGTTGGTGAAGAGGGTGGACACCAAGACTTATGCTACCTTCTATACACTTTGGGAGTAACATCCAGAGTTAGATTTCTCCTTCTTTGGCCCACGAGCCATTAAAGCTATTGAACACTATAAGAGAAGGGCAACCTAGGCTGGTTCTTCTCGGAAAGAGGTGAGCTCTAGCATTGAAGCTTCTTCTACTGGAGGTACCACTAAAAGAAAGGGTGTTTCTTAGGTCGTAGAAGTTATCGGTGTCCTTGTGGTGGACATTCCCAATGTTCCTCCCCTTTGTCCCTAGCCGCAAGAGGGTCTAGCTCCTGATGCTGCTTAGGCTAAGAGCCTTGTAATTTTGTTTTCCTTTTTGGATTTTGAAATGTAACCCTTAAACTCTACATGAACTTGATGTGAACTTGTTTCTCTTTAGTTTATATACTTGAGCATGTGAAGTGATGTATTTTGATGTGATAACGAAAAGTCTAATAGATCGCATTGATAGATACATAATACATTACTTCTCACATAGAACTTTATTGAAGTTTTTATTCTATACACATAAAAATTCAAAGAATTACATGAATACTTGTGCTTATTAATTTTTACAAACAATGGGGGGCTTTATTGGTAATATTAGTGAAGGTGTTCAGCATTCCAAGCTTAGGGAAATTCTATTCCTTCCATATCCGCCAAGTGATAAACCCCATTGCCGATAACTCTTTTAATAAGGTGTGGGCCTTCCCAGTTTGATCCCAAGGTCCTTTCGCTAGCTTTACGTGCTTCTGGGAGGACAAGGCATAGAATGAGATCGCCAGGCTTATAGTTCCAAGCTCGTACCTTTTGGTTGTAATACCTCGCTACGCGCTATTGGTAGGTCACAATCCTAAGGTGAGCTTTCTCCCTCATTTCTTCTGCAAGATCCAGATTTGTGGCAATATCTTCTGTATTGAAGGTGGCTCTTTACTAAGACACTACTTGAAGTTCTGTGGGAATCATAGCTTTGTACTCGTATACCATTGAGAAGATGGTTTCTCTTGTGGCATTGCATACTGTGGTTCTATAAGCCTGTAATACCTTTAGTAGTTCATCCACCCATGCCCCCTTTTTCGCCTCTAACTTAGCCTTCAAGATTCGCTTAATAATCTTGTTAACAGACTCCATTTGCCTGTTGGCCTACGGATGATCCATAGCTGAGAAGCTTTTTGTGATCTTTAGGTCGTTGTAGCATTGGATAAACTGCTCACTAGCGAATTGGGTCCTATTATCGGTTATTATCTGTTGAAGGACTTTAAATCTACAAATAATATTGTTTCACATGAATCTTTTGATCTTTGCAGAGGAGATCTCAGTGAGCTCTTTTGCCTCTACCCACTTGGTAAAGTAATCCATAGCCACTATTGAGTGCTTGCAATTGCCATGGGCTGTAGGTAAAGGTCCAATTAGGTCCATGCCCTATATTGCAAAGGGCCATGGATTGACCATTTGTCGCAGGTAGGCTGGCGGAGCTCACGGGACCTTCACAAACCTTTGACACTTATCACATTTTTTGATAAGGTTGATAGCATCCTGGTTCATTGTGGGCTAGTAAAACCCTTGTTGGAGAGTTTTTTGAGCCAGAGATAGCCTCTCGGTATGGTTTCCATAATGTCCTGTATAGATTTCCTCTAGGACAGTATCACAGTCATTACCATCGATGCATCTCAAAAGTGGGGTCGAGAACCCTCTTTTATACAACATGTCATTATAGATTTAGTACCTAGTTGCTCAAGTTCTTAGTCACCATGCCTCAAGCTTGTCCTCTGGAAGCTTACTATCTTGTAAATAATCTAGGATTAAGTTTATCCAGGATCCTGGTGCCTTGGTAATTGTCATTATGACATCATTTTGCTCAATACTTGGGGACGAAAGGGTTTCGACTGGGAACGCCCCCAAGAAGTCAACATCTTTTGTTGTAATCAGGTGAGCTAAGGTGTCAACATGCGCATTATAAGCTCACGGTACCTGGTTCAGTTCATATTACTGGAAAGAATTTAACAATTCTTAGACTATTTGGAGATATTTGGTCATCCTTGACCCCCGGGTTTGATATTCACTCCTCACGTGGTAGACTATGAGTTTTAAATCACTAAAAATCCTTAGTCTTTTGGCTCATACCTCCTTGGCTAGCCACAGCCCAGCTAGTAGTGCTTTGTACTCAGCCTTATTATTGGTAGCTTAGAAATCAAACCTCAAAGTGTAGAGGATTTTATGTCCCTTTGGGCTAATGAGGAGCACCCTCACTCCGGCCCTTTGAATGCTTGATGACCCATCCATGAATAGTTCCCACCATAGGATTTCTAAAGCCTTTACTTTTTCTTGCATAGGCCTTCTAAATTCTGTAATAAAGTCAGCTAAAGCCTGCCCCTTGACCACCAGTCTGAGCTTATACTTGATGTCGAATTGGGCAAGCTCAGTCACCCATTTGAGCAACCGACCTAAAGCATTTATTTTTTGCAAGACTTGTCTAAGTGGAAACTAGGTGAGAACCTATGGGCTTGAAAGTAGGGTTGTAATTTTCTTCATGCGATTACTAGGTATTAGGTGAGCTTTTCCATTAGCAAGTACCTCATCTCAGCATCTAGCAGTCGCTTGCTCATATAATAAATAGGGAGATGAGCTCCTCCCTTTTCTCGTATTAAGGCTGTACTAAGGGCATGCCTCAGTATATGATCAGCTTCTCACCTTCCTCCAATTTGAATATGAGTGGAGCTCGTCCAAGATACCGTCTAAGCTCTAGGAAGGTAACCTCGTATTCTTGCATCCATTCAAACTTCTTCGCCTTCTTTAGGATATTGAAGAAGGGAACGCACTTATTTGTTGCCTTCGAGATAAATTTGTTGAGTGTTGTGATTTGGCCATTCAAGCTCTATACATCCTTAACCCCAGTGGGGGATCACATGTTGAGGAGAGCTTTAATCTTTTTTGGATTTGCCTTGATCCCCTTACTATTTACTATGAAGTTGAGGAACTTTACCGAGCCGACTCCGAATGCACACTTGAGTGGGTTCAACTTCATTTGATATCTCCTCAAAATCTGGAACATTTCATCTAGATCATGAACATGGTTGGCTAACTATTCGGACTTCACCAACATGTCATCTACATACACCTCTATCATTTTGTCAATTTGGTCTCTAAACATCGTGTTTACCAATTGCTGGTAAGTCACTCCTACGTTCTTGAGCCCAAAGGGCATTATCTTGTAGCAATATAACCCCAGATTAGTGATAGAAGAGGTGTGTTCTTTATCTTGTGTGGCCATCGAGATTTGGTTATATCTTGAGTAGGCATCCATGAAACTGAGTAGTTTATGTCCTGCTGTCTTTTGGGCAGGCTTTGTTCAGGTTCGTGAAGTCCATACACGTCTTTCATTTCCCGTTTTTCTTTTTCATGCGGATGGGGTTATCAACCCAAGTGGGGTAATGGGCTTCCTAAATGAACTTGTTTGCTAGTAGTTTGTCCACCTCTTCTTTCAATGCGGTATAACGCTCAGTAGTCATCGACTTTCTCTTCTGGTAGACTAACTTGTACCGAGGGTCGATGTTGAGTCTGTGCGACATAACCCTGGGGTCAATGCCTACCATATCTTTATGGTTCCAGGCGAAGACATCCAGATTGGCCTTGAGAAATTTGGCTAATTGCACTTTGGTGTTAGGTACAAGCTCTTCCCCAACTTGAGGCATCTCTTTTTATCCACTTTACTGACCTTTACTTCCTTGAGCTCTTCAATAGGTCTAGTAGTTTACTCGATGTCTACTTCATGAGGGTTGAGGTCTTAACTGACCCCTTGGTTGCTCATAGCTCAGGGCTCTCCCCTAGATACCATATGTACCTTCTTTGCTTATGTTTCAAGCTTGACTGCCTCCTCGTAGCAGTATCGAGTAGTTTGCTGCTCTCCTTGCACGCATCTAACTCCGTTTGGGGTTAGGAATTTGATAATCAGTGTCCTGGTAGATGCAACTACGTCCAGGTCATTCACAATGGGTCAGTCTAGCACCATATTGTAGGTTGAGGGGCAATCTATAATTAGAAAATCCACCATGACAGTTGCTTGGTGGTCTAAATCACCCAAGGTAAGCGGCAGTCTAATCTAACCTACCTATACTATTCCATCTCCCATGAAGCCGTAGAAAGGTTCAGAGGAAGGATTCAACTGGCTCGTACTCATGACCAACTAGTCAAAGCATCCTTTATACATCATGTTGATAGAGTTACCAGTATCAACCATTATTCTCCTCACGTCAGAATTGCCAATCTTGGCATGGATGACTATCATGTCATTATGAGGGGTATGGCCTCCTCATTCATCTTCTTCTATGAATGTGATGCTTTCCAAGATTACTCTAGCTTTTTTGGCGAGTCTGTCACATTCCACATGACTTATAAGCAGGACATGGCCTGTGGCCCTACACATAGCGATCACGCAACCTATTCGAGGTGCCAGCAATGTAAGGCCCACTATGGATAGTGAAAATGGTCCTCACTGAAGGTGTTTCCTCATGTTCAGGGTTCTGCTATTGTTGACACTACCCCAGTTATTGAGGATGCGAGGGTTGTTGTCTCGAGGGTTTCACCATATAATCCCTCCAGCGTCTTCTCTTAATGAGGCCCTCGATAGCATTTTTCAGTGCCCAACAATCTGAGGTGTTATGCTTGACCTCATTATGATAGACATAAAATTTGCATTGGTCCCTTTATTTAATGGGAACTTTTATGGGTCTAGGTCTCCCGAAGTCCACATTATCCCTTCTAATCACAAAGATTCTATCCAGGGTATCTAACAAGATATTATAACTATCATAGCGACCTAGACGTGGTGGTCACCTATTTTTGGCCTTTTCGTGACCTAACCTCCAGGGTCGTCTTTCTAGCTTTCCCTACTACTCCTGTTACAAGCCTTCTTCTTGGCACGGTTGGAGCTACTCACCTCTTCTTCTCGGTTAGGCTTCTTTGGGCCAAAGGTTTCTTCCTATCGAATCTCTTTGGCAGCACGTTCATAGAAATTCACCTAAACTCTTCACTGGTGACTTGTATATATCCTTAGACAACTTCCCATCCTTATGGAGTCCAATCGAGATAGCTGTAAGGACACTCTCATCTAATGGGTTCTCCATATTGCTGACCTCACATCGGAATTGGGTGATATAGTCTTTAAGCGATTCATCTTTCTGCTGGAAGACTGTCACTAAGTGATAAGATGGGGTGAGTTGCCTCTTTAATGCCCTATACTAGTTAAGAAATTTTGCTTGGCATTCCTCCCAATTTTGAATACTACAAGCTACGAGACTCCTGAACCAGGCACGCAATATCTCTCCAAAGGTAGCAGGAAAGACTTAGCACTTCACCAATGGGCTAGAGGTCTGGAGATCCATCTGGATGTTGAATGAATCTAAATGGCTATATAGGTCACTATCCCTATTATACAGTGAGATGTTGGGGACCTTGAACCTACGAGGAAGGGGTTCTGTTTCAATCTCCTTGGTGAACGACATCCTTTCCTCATAAGGGTCTTGGCTGCTCTGGGTTATAGATCTTTTTCCTAGCTGCTTCACCCTCTAAAGTAGCTCCTTAATGACAGGGTCCTGAGCCTTAGATCAATGACTAGTGGTTTACCAACTCCTTTCATCTTGCTGACTACAAGAATGGCAGTCTGAGGTCCTATGCCTTGGCTATGCTCGTGACCATGTGAGTGATGGTCTGACTTACGCTCATGGTCCGTCTAATTGTAACTCTCCTCTTAGCCCGAGCTCTCATGCTACTGGTTATCTTTTTAATCCTCACAAACCATGTGGACTTCCGACCTTAACTGTGAGCTTGATGAATGAATGGAACCGGCATGTTGGCATTCACCTCTAATGGGTTTTTCATGCTAAGGCCCTGGTTGCTGGGGTCCTCCTTCTGGCGTAGCTCCCACTTGTCTTTGCGCACTCTAGGCTTATGCTTGGGCTAGAGCTCTAATCATGTCTGCCAGTTCCTTCACAGTGTTCTCAAGAGCTTCTTTGCACTAGTACCAAGTCTAGGCTCTGTTAGCTTCAAAAGTGGCGGGTTAGTGTGGAGTAGGAGGCACCATGCTCACTATCGCACCTGTTGTGGGGGAAACAGAGTCCTGTTGAGGGTGTGTTTGACCTTCAAGCTGGCCAACAGATGCTCCTATGCTTCTGGTATTTTTTTCTCTTAACATTACAGATGAAACGATTTATCAAGAATGAAGAAAACGCAGTAGGGGCCCTCCTTCTAGCACTAAAATGTTGATGGTGAAATCCGATCAATAGATGTGAGTTCAATATTACCCTAAACTACAAGCTAAAGAACTGAGTCAATGGAGAAGAAACAGAAGAGAAAAGAGGAAGAACAACAAACACTAGAAGCTTTCATCATGGTTTAGCTAAAGCCAATCGGCCCCTATGCCTACGTTGAGTTGTATTAGCTTTTTTATAGAGATTTTCCATTTGGTTTAATGGAGATACAATGCTAAGTTATAATTCCAACAGAGTATCTGCATGCAGTTTTTCACTTTATATCATACAGTGGCCTCTTCCCCTATTTATAGAAAAGGAGAAGGTTACAAGTATAATTTAACAGATAACAAAATGATTGTTTCCGTCGCTCTGGGCAATAAATGTTTGGCTTTTGGTAATAAATATTAGGCAAATCATTGTCGAACTGTTGGAGGCTGATGTGTCGATTTTGGAGGCTATCCTATCAGTTGGGAAGATGTGCCCTTAGTTGATGACTAAGCTTCCGTACTGGTGCTCAGCTTACTATTATAGCGACCTAGGTTTACATTGGATGACCTTCTCATCATTTGCTGATTTCACTGCTAAGTTCACCTGGGATAAGTCTATTGAAGGGCAACCTAGGTGTTGCGTCCTGCTCAGCGAGCGAGGCTCCCGTGTTGTCCCCTTCCTGCATCCTTAGTCCGTAGGCAGCAAGCTGCCATTCTGCTAAGCGACCTCAATTGTCAAGTAATTTGGGCCTCCTCTTCAGTTGGGCCTTATTTCTTATTGGGCCTCAGCCAGTCCATTTCAAGTGATCTGAAAAATACTCATAAGAGGATGTGTTTAAAAAATCTACTTCAAAGTTTAACTAAATATATTTAGACTTAAAATTATATTTTATGTGTTTAATTTATTTAGATTGAATATCAAATTAAGTGAAAATTCACTGAATTTATTTAGTGACAATTGCCTAATTGAATATATTCAGCAACTACTTTTATTTTAATGAGATTTTTTTAGACAAATATAACTAATATTATTCTTTTTTCAATAATAATTAGATATATCACATTATTAAGTTTCTAATGCATAAAATTTTTAAAATTATAATCAAGGATAATGTTGAAATTATATAAATTTTTAATATTGTATAATAAAATTTTTAAAATATTAATTGAATTAAGTGCATGAAGTAAAAAACTATTTAAATATTATAAATTTAGTACTTGATAGATTTAATACTTAAATTTAATGTTTATTTTGAGCATTAAAGTTTTAGAATTATCAAACATATCGTAAAAAAAATAATTTTTTTAATTGCATAGTGGAAGGACTTTCCTAAACTAATATGTTACTGAGGACAGTAGATGGAAGGACTTTTGGTGTAATGCCCTAAGCCTTTATGGAATAACTGTGATAAAATTTTCCTTTTATAATTTTGGATATTTAAAATATATAGGTATAAAATTGGTAAAGCTTATTTTGAAGAGATCTTATTGAATAATTGTATTTCATAATTTATAATTTTGAGGTATATAGTTTGAGAATTTTAATTTATTCAACTATTTTAGTAAATTGTTATAAAAATAAAAAATGATAAATGAATTTCTTATTTTTTTTAATTGTTTGGATATGCAATTTATTCTAGGTATGGAATCATAAGATAACTTATTATTTGCAAAATACAAGTTTTAGACTTTATTAAAATGAGGTCACCAATTTTACTAAGTAGATTTTACAATAAGAGATAATGAATTTGAAGTGTATTTAAAGGAATGTTTTCATGATGTGGAGTTACAAGAGTACTTAAGTTTTAGTCTAATAAAAATGTTTAGTCTTACACTATAACAAAATATTGATTTTCTGACGTTCTTTCGACGGAAATATTTGGACATTGGAAGTCCGTTGGAAAATGGAAAATAAAATGGCATGGCTAGATTCCGACGTGCTCATTCATCAGAAAATGTATATTAAATTCTTTTAAAAAAATTGACAAATTAAATTTTCTCACATCTTAAGCAATGTTGGAAATGTCATATCATATGATGATGTTGTAATTTTCGACATCTCTAGACATCAGAAAGCAAATAAAATAATCAAGTTTTTTAAATTTTCAATTTTTAAAATACCTTATATTTTTTGACGTTTGTAGACGTTGAAAAGATCCCATATGGTTTATTTTTGACAACCACAGACTTTGGAAATTCATCAAATAAAAAAATTCTAGTTTTAGATCAAGCAACCACCTTTTCCATTCATTTCTCTCTGTCTTAGACCCCGGACCACCCTATTGGCTTACTGCCAGATTGCCACCATCCATTGTCAAGTTGCCACCTTCCATTGTTAGGTTGCTGTAGTCCATCGCCTGCTTGGCTAATATCTGTCGAACGAATTGAGATCTACTTTTTTTGCTACTCTCTTGCTCCACATTCATTTCTATAGATACTTTGGACTTATCCTTCTCTTTTTATAGTATCAAATATCAGCTCTTGTGGACATTTTGTTGCTTTGCTGTTAGGTCTCTCTATCTCTCTCTTTGTTTTCTCAAAATGTTAATGTTGTTAGGGTGATATCAATTGAAGGGTCTAAGGCATTTTTTGAGATAGCAATTATAGGGTATAGTGCATTTTTCTAGTTTACCAAGTAGGAAAATGAATTAAAATGGGTGGGGTGATCCGGGGGAGTGTCTTGCAAAATTTAAAAATTTTCAGTTCCAAGGCTTGCAATTTGACTTAATGAATTTAAACTATTTTCATGATTCTAATCATGCAAATAGGCTGCCAAACTACCTTGCGATTCGAATTGCGATTTTGATTGCATGTGTTTCTGGATGTACCGAAGGTTTGCCACTTTGAGATGAGTAAAATTGGATTTTGAACTAAATCTTATCATGTCGAATTAAAGCCTTAGAATTTGAATCCCACAATTCTACTTGAATGTGTAATGTTGAACTCGCGATCATGCTTGTGAGCATGATCATGTGTCTAGTTTTTCACATAATTTCAAAGCTTGTTTGTCAAACATATTTTAAAATAATACTCAGTTAAGTAATTAATTAATCTAACTTAATTGGAATTCTTAGAGTCATCTAGAGTCTATTTTGTTCAACTAGGTGGCCACCTAAATCCATCAAACTAATTTAAATTAATAATTTTTGCATGATCATTAATTAATCTCTAATTAAAAATTAGATTAAGAATCCAAAATAACAAATTTACATGCCCATGTTTTTGCGAATCTTGATGTTAGTGATGAAGCCTCTAAACTGTGTTTAATGTTGAGACTCATTCGCTTGCCCATCTTTTATATGGAGACAATATATTATGGCCCATTATTGAATTTTTTTCTGCTTATTCATCATTAGTGGGGCCCATTTAGAAAAATACATTATAAAGGAAAATTTGTTATTTTTATTAATTAGCATGACCATTAGAAAAAGTTAGGATATGTTATGGGTAAAATTTGGTCTTGAGTAATAGAAACGAGGAATCCCAGCGGAGACCGAAAATGTCACGACCCAATCCCAGGTCTGTGACCGGCGTAGAAGATCGCCCATAGGAGACCTCCTACAAGCCTAACTGTACATTTTGACCCTTAATTTTCTGTTATTTCTGCCAAAAATTCGGTAGAGCTTCCTCTATAATTTGGACACCGAGGCTCAAGGCCTTATTTCATTTGAACCTGATAAACAATTTAAATATATATATACAGT
>JANHAO010005648.1:0-22351 GCA_026873985.1 Saraca asoca | reverse complement strand
AATAAAAATGAAAAACAAATAATCTTCTTGCATTTGCATCAAAGTTTTGTGTTCTTGATGTAACTTGAAATCAAATAAAAATTAGAAACAAATAATAAAACATATATATTTTTATATCATCAAATAGAAATGTCTAAAATTTGTTTTTCAATATTAAAATCAATGTGTAGCTTAGAGTATCTTGATTAAACAACTTTTCAAAGCTAACAATTTTCACTTTAAGGCCAACACACAATGTGTTGATCTAATTGTTTTTATTCTTGTTAACTACTTATTATGGCTAGAAGATCATTTAAGTATGTTGGTTTAGTTACATATATTGCTATAAGAGGAAAAAAAAGAAAGAAGTTTATATATATATATATTTGCTTTGCTTATGTTAATATAATGGAGTGAATTAAAATAGTATACGCTTATGTTGTGTGAAATGGCAATAAGAAGTCTATTAATCAACTTTTGTATGAAATAAGTAAGTTTTTTTGTGGTAAGCTAATTAAGTTTGAAAACTTTCTTTTCTATCCTTATGTTGATTGCCTCATATAATTATTTCCTAATGCATTTTGAAGTAAGGTTCAAAAGTAGTAATTAGAACTTGTAGTGCCTTTAACATGTTCAATTTAACTTTTTTCCTATGCTCTGTTTTTCTAATCTCACCTGATTAACTTAAGCTTATAACATTTGCATGAGGCAAATAGATTAAGTAATATAATTAGAATATGTGCATATAATTGTGTGACCCAAAACTGATAAATACTTAAGGCATCCTCCATTTCAAATACCATTAATTGTTATCTAATGATTATTGTAGTGAGTTATATCCTTAGATAACCTTAAAGTAGCATATATAAAGAACCCCACATGGTCATGATCATGAACCATGCCCATATATAATTAGTTAACTGATTGATCTGACTAAGGAATGGTCAGACTTCAATTCTATTTTTTGGATTTTTCTATGCTTGTAGTTTTTGTGATTGATAAGGAGTTGATCATTTTTTTCCACACTAGTACAAGAGTCCTAGGATTAATTTCCATATTTGCAAATTTAAAAATAAAGACAAATACGTCTTAGTGATCTTCCTCAAACCCCTTGATATCACTATGAAGGATTGTAGAAAGCTTGGCTTGTTTATCTGATTCTTAAGAATTTTGCCTTGCTAAGTTTTTCTCTCAAGTTTGAAGAAGTAAACATATATACAAAGCAAAAAACATGATATAAAATGCCTATATTCTACATTTTGTTTTGCCTTAATTTCTTTATGGTCTCATGATCTTGATTTTCATTTGATCATTGCATCAAAATTCTATTCATGGGGATGATGAATGAACCAATTATGTCATGTATAATTTGATTGATAGATATTTCATTTATTATGAAGTTTAATTAATATTGTGCCATGACTCTTGCAAAGTGCTTGCATTGCATTTGATTTGAAAAAGCTGATTGTGGAAAAGCTATTGTTAAGTTTTAATTTTTTTTCTACCACTTTCAAAGGAGTACACTTTCTTGTTTTAAGCCTAAAAGGTCATCTTCTTAGATCTTAATGCCTATAAACATTATTTTATTTTCATATTTTTTTGCACATAACTACAGTTGCATCTGATGCATATACTACATACATCCATCTCATGCAAAAATGGCTTCCTTTCATGTTATGAAATACTCCATGGAACTTTTTAACTTCATTAATGCTTATACTGCCCTTTACACAAACATCAAATAGTGTGATTAATATAAACAATAACATGCAAATGACAAGTATTGAATATAGTTCTTTTTAACATATTAGCCATTGTTTAGTAATATGTCCTCACTCCTTAGTTACTGCTCATTTTTAAACTCTTGCTAGCTATATGTAATGCTCAATTTTCTTTATCAAAACTTTTAGAATCAAGATACTACTAATGCTATTACAACACTTTCCTTTTAAAATTTTTCGACTACTAGCTCAAGTTAGTCCACTCATTCTCAACAATATGTGTTATTTCATTGAGGTAAGTCAATTTTATTTATTTATCTTAGCTCCTTCTATTCTTTTTAACAATAATTATTTGTTGGCCTTCATATCTACATGATCTTATCTTGACCTTAATTTGAATGAATATGCATGTATAATGTATGCAACTTTAGTATGACCTTTTTAACTATGTCCTAAATTGTAATCATTTATTGACTTTGGCGTTGATATATTGATATAACCATTAAACATACATTAACTTATTGACTTAGATTGTAATTTGTGACAAAGTCTTGATGAACAATAGTACTAGCGATGGTAAATTGGCTGTCCTTTGTAATATTGTCTTTGGTAGAGGCTTTTGAAAGTAGCCATGTTGAAAGCTCTAATTATTGATATTGAGGAACAATAGAACTAGCGATGGTAAACTAGCAACATCTTTAAGACATATGCTGCATGAGAGTCAGTACTTTGAAGTTTCTTGAAAATGTGAAAATAATGTGCATAGTCTAACCATTGTGTAGTGCACTCCATGTATAACTTGCCTTTATTTGAACAAGTAGTGCACTCCATGTATGACTTGCCTTTATTCAAACAAGTAGTGCACTCCATATTTCTTCCCGTTGCTATTGGTTTTTAAATACATTCTCTATATTTACTAGTGTTATTTTTAGAGTCTTATTTAATAGTTATATATTAATTATTAAATAATTAATTATTTAAATTATTTCATAATTAGTTGTAATTATTTTAATTATTTAATAAATATTTAAAATACTTAATAATTTTTTAAAATATTTATTAATGATTTCTTAATTATGTAATAATTATTTATTATTTATTTAAATTACTTAATAATTATTTTAATCTATATTAATAATTACTTATTTTGATTACTCAATAATTTTTTTATTTGATTCTTTTATTTGTTTTAGACTATATATTAAGTTATTCTTTAACAGTGACAACCACTTATAATGTCTTCCTTGTATTCTAGGTTAATAGATATGGATAAATCATGGTTTAGCTGGTTAAGAAATACATATGAGTATAAAGAAGGGTTGAATAATTTTCTTGATTTTGCATAGCAAGCAATTGAAGGGAAAATAATATGTCATTGTTGTGGTAGTAAATTTAAACTCTAACGCTGAAGCATATGACCTTTTAACTCAAAAGTAATTCCTAGCTAAATACACTAAGTGGATATGGCATAGGGAATGCAATGTACCTATAGCATCTTCTAGTAGAGCATATGTGATAGAAACACCCCAGAATATAGGTCTCCAAAATCCTATAGAAGACATGATCAATGATGCATTTTGGGTTCTATTGTCTGCATGACGATAATGAACCTAACTCAACTTATGAAGATGCAAGTAATAATGATGAGATGCTAGGTCAAAGGATGGATGAAGGTTTTGCTAAGTTTTATGAATTACTTAATGACAGAAATCAAGAACTTTATGAAGAATGCATGAGGTACTTGAAATTTTCTTTTCTAATAAAGTTGTATCACATCAAGTACCTGTGTGACATGGCTGATAAAGTTATAACAATGATTTTAGAATTATTGAAAGATGCCTTTGAGTATGTTAAGATCCCTAGTTCTTTGTATGAGGCTAAGAAAACCATCACTAAACTTGGGCTCAAATACACTAAGATACATGCTTGTTTGAATAATTGCATATTATATTGGAGGGATGATGGGAAGAAGGAAACATGTAAAAGATGCCATACATCTAGATGGAAGTAAAGAGTTACAGGTAAGAAAAATAAACAACATACAAAAGTTCTATGCTACTTCCAATCAAACAAAGGTTAGAAAGGTTATTTATGTCTATAAAGATGACTAAGCATATGAGGTGATGTAATTAGGAATTGTAATGATGGTTTGGTGAGGCATCCAAGAAACTTTAAAACATAGGAGAAATTTGATGCAAGTCACCTAGAAATTGCTTAAAATCCTTCAAATGTTCACCTTGGTCTAGCCAATGATGGTTTCAATTATTTTGGAACTATGAGTACAAATTATAGCATTTGACCTGTAATCTTGATACCATACAATTTGCCTCCCTTATACTTATGATGTCAACTTCTTTCATTCACTCAATGATCATTCTGGGTAAATGGATGCAAGGAAAAGACATATATGTCTATTTGCAACCTCTTATCAAAGAGTTAAAGGAGTTATGGATGGAGGTTGTGGACACCAATGATGTCTCGATGCATGAAATGTTTAAAATGTGGGCAGTACTGATGTGGATAATCAGTTATTTGCTAAGGCTTGTTACCTTGTTTAGCTAGAATACACACATTGGATTAGCATAGCCAACTTGTTACTTCAATGTAGCTTTTGGGAAAAATTAGATCTAACCATGAAGTATGTAGATCAAAAGCATCAAATATGTACAACAAGATTTTAATATAATGTTATTTACAAATTAATTCATAAAGTAAAGAATAATTTAAAGTAGTAACTTAAATTATACCTTCTCAAGGGTTGTTCAATCATTAGTCTTTAAATCTTAATTCAATTTCCAAGCAATTCTAAAAACTCTCCAATAAGCCCTATGATCAAGTCTTTCAGATTGTCTTCTGATAACTTCTTTAGATTTGATCTCCAACACTAATAATGATTCAAAGCCTCCACCAAGTTCACATAACATGTAGAGTAGAAAATTCAACCACTCAGTTTAAGATGTGCTAGCTCTCTAAGGAATCACAAATTTACTAGGGCAAGGTTGGTGTTTGAATATAAAGAGGAGATGAGAAGTGAGATCATATAAAGAAAGTTAGTGCACAACACATGTGCTAGAGTTGTTGTTCCTATGTCAAGGATTGCCATCTCACTCCTTTAAATAGAAAAGATTAGGGCACAAGAGTGGAGAGTAAGCATGAGTGGCATACAAGCTAGGGTTTTCCCTTGCTTGTGTCGTCCACTTATCAAGTGAATCGTGCAGCTCCTTTGATCTAATGAGTCCACACTCATTAACCTTATGCACCTTTTTGTGTATCTAATAAGCTCAAACACTTTTTCTATGATTCAAAATGTATAAACTCTTTTTATAATCATTCTCTAACTATTTTGATTTATTAAAACAAGTTTCTAAGTGAGGAACCATTCCTCTACTTATGATCTTTTCCAGTATTAATATAAATATTCTACAACATTTAAATATCAACAATAAAAATTTACTACTATTTAATAATTATAATTTTCATTAGAATTATTAAATTATTAATTAATTAACACTTTTAATCGCATTAAAACACTTGATTAATTATTTCAAATTTCCAAGATGTTCACTAATTCAACTCTTGAATTCACAATATTTAGTATTCTAACTTTTCTTTTGACTTTAGACTAAAGAGATTCTATTGCAAGTGACCTATTAGGTTCCCATGCATTTTGGCAATGAATTTATTTATAAGCTTCTATAAGCTTAATTGAATTCAAACTCCTTTTAGTTCAAGCACAATTTCCCCAAATTGTTCAAATAAATTCATAGACCAGGATTGGCTTCTAAGAAATCTTCATGACTACCTAAATGGCAAGAATGGATTTGTAGAAATCAAATATGTTAAGGTGTTAGTGTGTAATTCAATTCTTTAATCTTTTGATATTCAAATTGGACTTAGGGTATGGTTCAAGTGTCAACCCTAATTTGAATATCCAATTATAGGTGTATGTTTGACTATGTGTTATCTTATAAATGTTCATATAAAACTGCTTTTATGCATCATTAATTGATTATATTTAATTTTTTTTTATGTATTATCAATATATAGGCCTATGATTTTGATCCTAGCTCATGTGTTAGAATATCTTTCCTTATTACCAAGGAAGATGAATTCTCTCTTGATCAATCACTATCTTTATGTACTTTGTGATGCACACAAAATTATTCATATCTACTCTTTAAGAGTGTAAGTTTAGAATAAAATCAAAGTATATGACTCCATACATAAGATATTGTAGGATGAATTCTCTCTTGATCAATATTACCTTTATGTACTTTGTGGTGTACTCAAAATTATTCTTATATACTCTTCAAGAGTGCAAGCCTAGAATAACATCAAAGTACACAATTCCATACATAAGATACTATACTAATCTCAAGTTTAAAGATCACTTACACCACTTTTCACATGAGAAGTCTATTGACACATGGTAACATTCCATATGGTTTGTCATGACGGGTTAATCTAGTCATATTTTTCATAACATATACCCATATGTTTGTCTAGATATCGATATATCAAATAGTGTAGGAGATTGTTAGCCTAGATTACTTTAGCTACATATTTTCCTTAGTTTTAATGTTGAAAAACAATTTTATCTAACCATATGTTTTAGTGTTTTTGATTTGTTTTGCAGGTTCAAAGAAAATAATTCAAGAGATCCAAGATTAGTTTTAGGAATTATTTTATTTCAATAGGATATTTTGTAAATGAGTTCAAATGATATTTGATCTAAAATTTCAACTAAACAATGAGGTGGTTTTTAAACCACTTGAAGAAAACTATAAAATTGTTTTTTACTTCATGAATAGATTTGCACATCGATGCATTGAAGAATTTATGAAAAATTCACATCAAAATTGAAGTTGCAATTGATTTATGAAACATAGATTTGAAAAATCATTTTACCGAAGGTTAGGAAAATTGCCTACATTGATGTAGTAATCAATTCAAAATTTGTGAATAACAGATTGCACTTCGATTACTACACTGATTAGTTAGTTGTAACCATACTAAATCGATGCCACAATTGATGCAATAATTGAAAATCAGTTATTCTATTATAGACGGTTACAATAGTTACAAAAGCCCAACTGCTTTCACTATTTAAACTAGTTTTCACGATTTTTCTTCATATTCAATTACGAAAACATCTGAGAAAAAGAGCTAAATATGTTTTCTCTCTACCTCATCAAGTTTCTAAGATTTAATCAAAAGATTTTGGATTAAAAGTCAGTTGAGTTCATCTTAGATTGTTTGAGATTTTCATCTCAAACCAGTGGTATTGTATTTTTCAATCCTTTCTTATTCTTTTTTTTATTTGAGATTCTAGGGGTTTAGAAATCTAAATAGGTTTAGAAGACCCTGTTCTAATTCTTCTAGGTTAGCAAGAAGCCTATGTAATTTCTTGTTTTCGATGTAAACTGGCATTTCAGGAGCCCACTAAATCTTAAGAGTTTTTGTTTTAATTGAAGAGATCTTTTAGTTGAGAAAGATCAAGTGGGGTAAACTTGAATTGTGGTTTGAAATCAAGTTGAACCACTTTAAAAATCAATATCTTCAACTTCTTTTTCTACATTTATATCTTGCTGCTCTTACTACTAAATTTGTAATTTCTACCATCTTTACTCTTATTGATTATCAATCTATTATATATCTCAATAAGAAAAGTTAAAGGTGTATATAAATTTCCTAATAGGAAAAGGGCAAGATCTATTTATTTTCACAATTTAATTTTTACTAGGACCATTAGTTAGTTTTAGAGTTTTGGCTCTTGATACACCAGTATCTTTTTTTTTTTTTGAAAAATATGGATTCAAATTTTTTCTTATTGCTTAAATGTCCACCAATGCACAAACCTCTTAGTTTCAATGGGGAACACTATACCTATTGGAATCAGAAGATGAGAGATTTTATTGAGGCTACAAATATGGATATATGGGAATTGGTAAAAGAAAGATATGAAACCACTAGGACTATAATTAATGGTGATGTAGAACTTAAGCTTAAATCACTTTGAATAGAAAATGAAAGAAAGAAACACTTGCTTCTTGCAAAAGTGAAATGGATAATTTCAAATTCCTTGTCACCAAATGAATATGAAAGAATCTTAAACTATTCCACTGCGAAGCAAATTTAGGATACACTAAAAATTGCACATGTAGGCACTTCATAGGTTAAGGCTTCAAAGGTGCATGTGCTTATGTCACAATATGAAATATTTAAAATGGAGGTGGGTGAGCCTATTAAAGATTTAATTCAAAGATTCACTACCATTACTAATCATTTAACTATGCTTGGTAGAAAGTTTAAGAAAGTAGATCTTGTTCATAAAATTTTGAGATCCTTGATTGAAGAGTGGCAGCCAAAGGTCACTACAATCAAAGAATCATTGAAGATAGGCATTCCTACAGTTCAAGAGCTATTTGGCAATCTTGAAGAGCATGAGCTTGAATTAAGAAGATATAAGAAGAATGGGGATGATAAAAAGAAAAAGACTCTTGCGCGTAAAGTTGCTTAATCAAATGAAGGAGAATCCAAAACTGATGTAGACACAATCAACAAAGAAGATGTGGCTTTACTGAGTAAGAAATTGTAGAGAATCTTAAGAGACAAGAGAAATAAAGAAAAAAGAAAAACGATAGCACAAAGAAAGTTAAGTAAGGAAGTTTAGTCAAAACTATTCCTACTTGCTTTGAATGCAAGAAACCTGGACATATCAAGCCAGATTGTCCAGTCTATTTGAAGAAACAACTGGAAAATGAGAGAAAGAAGAAAAGGCAATCCTATAAAAGGTCTAATTTTGCTGTTTGGGATGATGAAGAGCCTGACATAGCTGATGAAGATGAATCAAAAGAAGATGCATTATTATGTCTTATGGCCAAACACAATGATGATCTTGAGGTATTGAGTAAAAATCTTTTCTTTTCTATTTCAAATTGTGATGAGTTTAGTGATGAATTTGAAAAAGATCTTAGTGAAGATAGTGATGATGAGGATTTGGATGATCTCTGTGTTAAACTATATGACTCACTAGTAGATACTAAGAAGCAATTGAATGTTACTAAAAATGAGTATAAAATTTTGATTGAAAAAGTTAAGTTTTTAGAAGAGGAAAATGGCCAACTGATTGCCTTAGTTGAAAAAGGCTATCAACAATGTTGTCAATACAAATATGAGATTGAGATCTTAGGAAAGAAACTGCAAAATTTTTCAGACAGTAACCAAAAACTAGAATATGTATTGCGAAACTAGGAATTTTCCTATAAAAGAGCTGGTTTAGGATTTAGACAGCAAAATTATAGAAAATATAAGAAATAGAGCCCTACTAATATTACTTGTTTTTATTGTAATCATAAGGGGCATCACATCAAAATTGTTATTGTAGAAATAATACTTACCTATTAAAACCTAATGAAAGGTTAGTATGGTTACCTAAATCTACAAATGTTAGAAAATTTTTTGTTATGTCTACTAAATATAATGGACCTAAAAGTCAGTGGGTACCACCAATGCTAGTATGAACTTTGTGTTATAGGGATGTAAGAGACAAAAACACAAATTTATGATTTTTGGATAGTGGATGTTCAAGACATATGACCTAAAACAAGGATGAATTCATTTGTCTTACACCTATGAATGAAGGTAAGGTAACATTTGGAGATAACTCCAAAGGAAGAGCTAAAGGGATTGGTAAGTCTTTAGATTGTTGCATAAATGATGTTCTGTATATAGATGGCTTAAAATGCAATTTGTTGAGTATAAGTCAATTTTGAGATAAAGGAAATAAGGTTATCTTTAATTCAAATAAATGCTTAGTTGTGAATGGAATTGATAACCGACTTAAGCTTATAGGATGTAGAGTTAATAATGTGTACCTATTTGATCTTAATTTTGAATTTAAATTGGACTTTGCATATTTAGTTAGTTTTGATGATGATACCTGGATTTGGTATAGAAGTCTAGGACATATTAATATGGAATTGATTGGAAAATTGTCCAAGAAAGATTGGCTATAGAGTTTGCCTAAGTTGCATTTCATCAAAGACAAAATTTGCAGTGTTTGTCGAAGAGGAAAACAGGTGAAATTTTCCTTTAAATCAAAAAAATATTGTTACAACATCAAAACTCTTAGACTTACTTCATATGGATTTAATAGGTCCATCCAGAATTAGAAGTGATGGAGGTAACTCTTATGTGTTTGTGATTGTGGATGACTTTTCTAGATTTACATGGACTCTCTTTTTATCTCACAAAAGTGATACATTTCAAGCCTTTAATAGACTTGCAAATGTAATTCAAAACGTGAGAGGATATTCAATTATTTCCATTGGAAGTAATCATGGGAAAGAATTTGAAAATAAGGAATTCACTGAGTTTTGTGAGAAACATGGTATAAAACATAATTTTTTAGCACCAAGGACACCTCAACAAAATGGTGTTGTTGAAAAGAAAAATAGGTGCCTAGATGAAATGGCAAGAACCATGTTAAATGTTAACACACTTCCAAAGTCTTTTTAGGCAGATGTAGTCAACACTGCATGTTATATAATGAATAGGGTACTTTTAAGAACTATTTTAAATAAAATACCCTATAAGTTATATTTTGGAAGAAAGCCTAATATTTAATATTTTCATGTCTTTAGTTGCAAATGTTATATTCATAATAATGATAAAGATAACTTAGATAAAGTTGACCTAAATGTGATAAAGGAATCTTCATTGGTTATTCTTCAACCAACAAGGCCTATAGAGTTTACAACAAAAGGACCTTGAAGATTGATGAATCTGTGCATATAGTTTTTGATGAGTTTTCCTTGAGTGATCACAGGTCAGATGTAGAAGAAGACCAGTAACATTGCTGGACTTCAACATCAATTTCAGAAACTTAACAAGATAATTTGAAGATTCATGCTACAGAATCAAATGAGGATGTTGATTCAATCATCATGGACAACATTCCACCCTGCTCTCTAACAAAAACTTGGAAGCTTATGGGAAATCACCCCAAAGAACTGATAATAGGAGATGCATCAAAAAGGGTAACGCGTAGTAATTTGAAAAATTTTTGTAATTTTTTTTCATTTGTTTCCTTGATTAAGCCTAAAAATATTTATGAGGCCCTATAAGATGATAATTGGATTATGGCTATGTAAGAGGAATTGAACCAATTTACAAGAAATGGATCAACCCCTTTTCTTGTGCCAAAGATCTTACCACTTCCGAAGGAACTGGAGTTACATCTATTTTTCCATTTCAATTCAAGAGTTCTTATGTGTTTCCACGCCCTTTGAGACCCCAAAAAATGGACAAATTCCTTTTCTTAGGAACACATACAAGATTCATCACCACGAAAAGGGTAATGGTAATCCCACCATTAACTACTTCATTTATGAATTTCATAGTAATAGAAATAGAACTGTCTTTTTTGTATACTCTCCTCGGTTCCTGCAGGCTTTACGCATGTTTGGACACTTGTGCCAAAAAATGATCAATATAATGTAATAGGGACTCATTGGGTATTTAGAAATAAATTAGATGAAAATGGCATCATAATTAGGAATAAGGTTAGGCCAGTTGCTAAAGGCTATGATCAAGAAGAAGGCATTGACTTTGATGAGACATTTGCCCCAGTAGCTAGGCTAGAAGCCATTAGGATGTTGTTAGCATTTACATGTACTAGGAAGTTTAAGCTTTATCAAATGGATTTTAAGAGCACTTTTTTGAATGGATACATTTTAAAGGAGATTTATGTATAGTAATCCCTTGGTTTTGAAGACCCTCTAAAACCATACCATATCTTTAAACTTCAAAATGCATTCTATGGTTTAAAACAGGCTCCTAGAGCTTTATATGATAGGCTTAGTAAGTTCTTAATTCAAAAAGGATTGATAAGAAGAAATGTAGATACCACATTGTTCATATTGGAGAAAGGTAACGATATTTTACTTGTACAAATTTATGTGGATGATATTATTTTTGGCTCAAAAAATGAAGATTTGTGTAAACAATTTTCAAAATTGATGCAAAATGAATTTGAAATGTCAATGATGGGTGAGCTAACCTTTTTTCCTAGGCCTCCAAATCAAACAAATAGCTAAAGGTACTTTCTTATATCAAACTAAATATATTGTTGAATTATTGAAGAAATTTCAGTTTGATAAATGTAAACCTATAGGAACTCGTATGAATTTTTCTCTAAAATTAGATAATGATCCAAATAGAAAGAGTGTAGATCCTACTCTATTTAGAGGTATGATAGGTAGTTTGTTATACTTAACTGCTAGGAGACCTGGCATTATGCTTAGTGTTTGTGTATATGCAAGATATCAAGCTAATCCTAAGGAATCATATCTATTAGCACTTAAAAGAATTTTTAGATATCTGGTAGGAACTAAAAATTTAGGACTTTGGTATCTTAAGTCAGATAGTTGTAGTTTATTAAGATATTTTGATGCAGATTATGCAAGAAGTAAAATAGATAGGAAGAGCACTAGTGGTACTTGTCAATTTATTGGACATTCATTGGTTTCATTGTCATGTAAAAAGCAAAACTATATTGTTTTATCTACTGCTGAATTAGAATATATAGTAGCTAGAAGTTGCTATGCCCAGATTCTCTAGATGAAACAATAGCTTTCAGACTATGGATTAAAATTTGAGAAAATTCCAATACTTTGTGACACACACAAGTGCCATAAATATAACCAGAAATCTTGTAATGCATTATAGGACTAAGCATATTCAAATTAGACACCACTTTTTAAGAGATCTTATTCAAAAGGGAGATATTTCAATAGACTTTGTTCAAACAGGCCTTTAATTAGCTGATATTTTTATTAAACCTTTAGATGAAAAGTGATTTATATTCATTAGAAGAGAAATTGGCATGATGAATCCTGAAGACATTGAACAAAATTAAAAACTATTGCATTATATCTTTTACTTTTGTTTATTTGATTTGTTATGATTGCTATTTTAATGCAAAATCTAACTTAAGCATAGGAGCTTCTTAAGTTTGTTTTGCAGGTATATCAATTAAAAGTTAAGGTACAAGTTTAGATAGTAAGTTTTGGTTCATTCATATATAAAAACTGATTTTTTTGATACTGAATTGAATTCAACATCGATATACTTTTTTTAGTGTATGATAATTGATTATTGCATCAATTTCTGACTCAAAAATTTGAAACTATAATCAATTTTGACATCGATTCAGAAAAATTTTCAATGTTTATGTATAATCATTTTGTATGCAGGAATCAATTTTGTAATCGATTGTACCACAAATATGTTCATTTATTTAGGGGGAGCATTGTATTTTAAATTTCTTTTCTGCCCCTATACTATATCCTTTTTTGATGTTTCAAAAGGGAGAGAAAAAGCATAAAGCTTCATTTTAGATGATTTCCTCCCTTAATTTTTTTTACTTTATACCTCATCTAAAATTATTTGTCAATATCAAAAAAGGGGAGATTGTTAGCCTAGGTTACTCTGGCTATATATTTTCCTTAGTTTTAATGTTGAAAAACAATTTTGTCTAACCATATGTTTTAGTGTTTTTGATTTATTTTGTAGGTTCAGAGAAAAATGATTCAAGAGATTTAAGATTAGTTTTAGGAATTATTTTATTTCAATAAGATCTGTTGTAAATGAGTTAAAATGATATTTGGTCCAAAATTTTCAACTAAATAATGAGGTAGTTTTTAAACCACTTGAAGAAAACTATAAAACTATTTTTTACTTCATGAATCAATTCGCACATCGATGCATCAAAGAACTTATGAAAAATTCATATCGGAATCGAAGTTGCTATCGATTTTTGAAACATAGATTTGAAAAATTGTTTTATCGAAGGTTAGGAAAATTGCATACATCGATGCAATAATCGATTCAAAATTTGTGAATAATAGATCGCACTTCGATCACCACACTGATTAGTTAGTTGTAACCATACTGAATTAATGCCACAATCAATGCAATAATTGCAAATTAGTTATTTTGTTACAGATGGTTATAACAGTTACAAAAGCCTAACTGCTTTCACTATTTAAACCAGTTTTCACAGTTTTTCTTCTTCATATTCAATTACAAAAACATCTTAGAAAAAGAGCTAAACACATTTTCTCTCTACCTCATCAAGTTTCTGAGATTTAATCAAAAGATTTTGGATCAAAAGTCAGTTGAGTTCATCTTAGATTGTTGGAGATTTTCATCTCAAACCAGTGGTATTGTAATTTTCAATCCTTTCTTATTCTTTTTTTTTTTATTTGAGATTTTTAGGGATTTAAAAATTTGTATAGGTTTAGAAGAGCCTATTCTAATTCTTCTAGGTTAGCAATAAACCTGTGTAATTTCTTGTGTTTAATGTAAATTAGCATTTTAGAAGCCTGGTGAATCCTAATAGTTTTTGTTTTAATTGAAGAGATCTTTTGGTTGAGAAAAATCAAGTGGAGTAGACTTGAATTACGATTTCAATTTGAGTTGAACCACTTTGAAAGTCTATATCTTCAACTTCTTTTTCTACTTTTATATCTTGCTGCTCTTATTGCCAAATTTATAATTTTTGCCATCTTTACTCTCATTGATTATCAATTTGCTATATATCTCAATAAGAAAAGTTAAAGGTGTATATAAATTCCCCATTGGGAAAAGGGCAAGATCCATTTGTTTTCCACAATTTAATTTTTACTGGAACCATTAGAGATCATTGCATTTTTCTAGAATAATGAGACATAACATATGCTGATTTACTCATGAATAATTGATATCCTATTGTTTCAATTATTTAACCACTAGAGATATTTAGAAATATAACTATATGTATAAATTATCTCATAATTACAATCCCAATTATAATTTATTTACACATAATTATATTTCAAGGACTTTATCTAATATAGTATACATATATCAAAACTTTTATATATTTAAAATTAAATTGATAAAGAGGCTAAAATATTATATTTATTAAATATGTTAAGATATGTAGTATCCATGTCATTACAACTGACTGTCTCTATGGCATTTATACTAACAACAGCTCTATTGCATTTGCTTTATAGTAGAAAATGGTGTTTTGGGGGGCATCATCATTTTCTTGTAACAAATCATAAATTTTGATTGATGCTACTTCGCTTTGATAAGAATCAAGAGTTTAAAAACCCTCCAAAAACACTATTAGACATAGAAATGTTCAAATAAGTAGAGAACATTAGTGTTACATTTGGGAAGTCAGTAGAAGGGGGTGTAAAAGGGAAGTGAGTTCATGGAAATAATAGTAAAGTAGACTCCCAACAATAAGAGAAGAAGTCTACATTCTTGCAACTTCCATACTAGGAGATTAATACGTTGCATTATAATCTTGATGTCATGCATATACAAAAAATATGTGTGACAATCTCATTTACACATTATTGAATAATAGTGAGAGGATAAAAGACCATCTCAATACTTGGAAAAATCTTTCTGCAATGGGTATAAGAAGGGATTTATGACCTAATGATAAAGGATAATACTGACCATGTCTATTTACATGCTAGCACTTATGGAGCAGATATATGCACATCGATATGTGTTATTTAATTGTAGAGAGGTTGATCTATTTATGCAGTGAGTATCCATATAAGTATTTGCATTCTTTACTATCTTTTCTAAGATTAATTGAGCTAGTGGTCACATCTTTGATCATTGCTTATAGGGAATTTAGATTGTATGTGATGAGAAAAATAAGGAGCTGGACATATTCTTATGCTGAGTTGTGGAAGATAGTTAGCAAAGATTTGGTTAATTAGTTTTCTAGACAAGAGAGTTGTAAAAGATATTTAATATATAATTCATTTTTTAGGCATACACTACTGAACAAAATACATGATTTCCAATAGAAAAATCCTTTGAAAATTATGAAGATCCATTAGAAATCATGTTTTTTTGATAGAAATGGCCGTCATTGAAACCATAGTTAGAAGTATTTCCGACGGATTTTGAGGGGATGATTTTTCCACATATTTTTTTTTGGTTTGTCCATCAGAAATTTGTTAGAATATTCATCAATAATCTATCAACAATTCATTGGTAAATTCATCAGAAATTTCATCCAAAACAACGTCAGAAATCTGTTGAAAAAATTATTTTTTTTTCAAATTTTATTTAATATAATTTTTTGAAATTTTATTTTTATTTTTTATAAAAATAATTTTGATTAGTATTAAAAAGTTAATTTTAATATTTTTAATTCTAATTTGTAAAAATTAATATTTTATTTATAATAAAAATTAAAATACAATGCACACGTATAGGTATAAATATATAAATTTAGTAAAATAATTCATAAATTATATTATTCAAATCAATGATTTATCAAACATATTATTCAAATAAAAACATAAAAATATAACTACAACCCAAGATCGAAGAAAAACTAATCATCAGTTTCTTGATCCTAGGTAGCATCATATTACAGTTGTTGTAGTGATTGTCTAGGATCTTCGGCTGGTGGTGCTTAAACCACCTGTTATAAGGGTGGTTATGGGGGTGGCAGATACATATAGGTAGGATATGATTAATAGTAGGTAGGGGTTAGTGATAATATGAATAAGGATGAGGTGGAAGAGGAGGTAGTAGATGGTGACTTTGTTGCTGCTATTGATTCTGCATAAGGTGCTCCATCTAAGTGAAATTCACTTGTATCTGTTGCTGCATCTTAGCCATAGTGCGTACGAGCTGGTCTAGTGTAACAAGTGACACATTCTCAATGTGATATATAGCGGCTAATGTAGCCATCCCATGGTGACCTTGGATTCCAACCTGTAAATCCATCCTTTTTTAGTCTTGTCGATGGTGTCCATCCACAAATCATGATCAGATGGTCTTGTCATATCACCAACCATGTCCCCAAAGCCTTCAAGACCTTTCTACACCTAAGTCCTCACCAAGTCATCATTTCTTTTATTGAAATTCTCCTACAAATTAAAATAATTAATTATTTGTAATATTTTTACTATTAAACATACAATACTTCAATAACAAAAATGTGAGTTAAGAGAAGTTGCTTATATAAGACTATGTAGCTCAAGGTGAGACCCACTGGCTATCCTTTTGGGTGTAGGTGTAGCAGAACAAGTTGTCCACGAGCGGTTCAAGTCTAGTCTTACATATTTGTACAACATGAAAATTTTCATGGGCAATATAAGATATGGTATGAACTTAACTACAACAATGTAAATAACATAAATAACATTAAGGTAAAATAATGTTATCATGTATAGTCGATGCTCTAATATGGGGATGGGTCCGCTAATGTGCAAGGAGGAACCCTATCTTATTACATCCAAGGCCTTATTTCTCTTATTTTGGTCATACTTAAATTTGAATTTAGGGTCCTCCCAATACTTGAGAAGGCAAACTCCTTATCCCTGATCCATCTAGGTTGAGTGGGCCTCTTTTTTTCACCTCATCCATCATATCTTTTATTTTATTGGAACCCTCATGGTTGAAGTTCTTCCACATGTACTTCTTGTAAGAAGGGTTCCATTTCCAATACTTATACAATTGAAAAAAATAAGGAAAACATCAAATAGTTAGCAAACTGTTTAAAAAAGAAATTTAAATTATAAACAAAATATTGAAATTTTACCCCAAACCCTGCACATATCATCTTATGGGTGGGCTCGGGGAATACTTTTCTATATAGGTCATACACCTTCATACTTGCTCATAATAATGTGGTGTATGTTGCCGACTAGCCGTAGGTTAGGAAAAACTTGATCAACCAATAAAAGTAAACATAGTTAAGAAATTTTAAAAAATAATGTTCATGTCAAAATTAAAGTTAAAAATCAATAATACATATCCTGTCTTGTACAGAAAAATGGTCTCCCTGAGATGAAGTATGGGTATCTTAGGAAATGGAAGCTATCTAGAAGCAAATGCTACTTTTAAAGATGGATGCACCATCTATGAAGGTCTCCTAGTTGTCCTTGGGGATGGGTCTTACTGCTGTTGTGATTGCATATATGCTTATGTAGGTGGCTCCATCTAGCTAAATGTAGGTAACGATGTTGGCATGAAAGTGTAGCCAGAAGTAATAACAATTGAAGGGGCTTTGGTTGAGAATCGTAGGTAAACTATTACCTAAGGAACTGTGGGAGGAACCTTATCCTTATGACCACTGTCCTCTACCTCCTCATCTCGTACTTCTACAACTTATCATTTGCAAATACTCACTTATGATATAATTAGAAAATAATCATATAAATTGAAATATGAATAAAGTAATTTAGCACTCATATATACAAGAAACAAATTAACATGTCACATATCGAGTGGTACTATCATTCATGCGATTCCTCCTTTGCTTCTTATATTGATGCGAACTACAAATTCTATATTCTCTATCAAATCAAGCCTCCTTGTAGGACAACATGCACCATTTCATACAATAATCTATTTTCTAATGCCTTAATCCTAACTTCTTCACTAACTTCCTTATTTCATAAAAGTTAGGAGGAACAACGTTATTAGATGGTGTGTTTCGGTCATAAGTTGCATAATCTGATCAAATGAATTCTATAGTAAGTTGAAGTTAGATTTTATACTTAACATCATTACTACTAATAACAACTTTGAATGGTTAGTACAACCTATCTATAATGGCTGATATATAGCTTCAATCATTTCATAGAATTTTTGGCTATCCTTATTTGGAGGTTATTCTACATTGCATTCAAAGTCAGTTGCAATATCTAGCCAACTAGCATCCTACACTATGTTCTCATACCTATTACTTGTATTATGTAAATCCCATGTCACACCCACTAAAAGACTCTCCATTTTCTGTAGGTCTCTCTTTACCATAATTAGTCCACCACTAATAATCATATTTAAATCTAAATCTATACAAATCAACCTTAACTTTATCAGGAGGTAAAAATTTTCCACATTTATGTTTGGAGCATGGACACCTTATCTGACCATCATGTAAATAAATTGGTTGAGCTCAATTACTATGAAAAATATGTGACCCTCTTTAAATGTATGTAGGTAGAGATCACTAATGATAGAGGGTTTAGAAAGGACGATTGAGGCTTTAATATTGTAAATTTTAATAGATTGATTCATTGGTAGACGAGAAGTGCATGAGCCTTTCATCTATGCATCCCAAACTTAAATAGTTTATTATTTAGAAGATCAAGTAACTCTAGAGTGGAGTGTTATTGTTCATCTTAAGCCAAAAGACTTATATGACATGGGTGAACTTGTGGATGATGAAATGTGTGACCATGAACCATTTACTAAGCAAGAGTTAAGCAATTTTTTTTGAGAATGATGATGAGAATATTCAATTGATAAAGGCGGAGGAAGATGATGATTGTCAGGTCCCTTAGAGAGTGGTGGGTAAAAATATAATATTGTAAAATCTAAGTGAGTGGAAGTCAATTGATCAGAATCAACTGGATCTTACCCTTTTCTCATTGGAGAATTGTATATGTCTTTGTTTTTAATTTGATCTTTTCTTTTAATGTAGTAAATTGAAGATCAATAACAGAAACAGTAAAGTGTAGATATTGAAAAGAAATTAAATGCACAGAATTTTAAAGTGGTTCAACTTAAATTGAAACCGCAATTCAAGTTTACTCCACTTGATCTTTCTTAACTGAAAGACCTATGAATTAAACTAAAAAACTATCAGGATTGACAGGCTCCTGAACTGTTAGTTTTACAATAATTACATATGAATTTAGTAGGTATCTTGCTAACCTAGAAGAATTAGGGACATGCTCTTCTAAACCTAAGAAAAACAACAAGATTTACATGTTCTTTCTAACCTATATAAGATTTCTAAATCTCTAGAAATCTCAAAATAGAAGAGTGAAAATAAGAAAGAAGTAGGAAATACAGTATCATAGTTTTAGATGAAAATCTCAAAGAAATCAAGATAAACTCAGATAGTCTTGATCCAAAATGATTGATTAATTTCTCAGAAAATAGGATGAGGCAGAGAGAAAATTGTATTAAGCTTTTCTTCAGATGATTTTTGAACTAACTTGAAAGATTGTAGAAGATGTATATTTTATTATTGAAGAAAATCGTTTTTGTAGAAGAAGTAGTTAGGTGGTTAAAACTATTGTAGTGGTTTATAACAAAATAACTATTTTTTTATTACATCGAAGTGACATCGATTATGGTTTGTTAAATAACTAATACATCGATGTGGTAATCGATGTGTAGTGTATTGTACTAAGCCTTCACATCGATTACTGCATTGAAGTAACAATTTTTCAAAACTTTCAGTAACAAAATTTGTACTTCATGCATCGATGTGACTTCGATTAATATATGAACTTTTTATAGATTCTTCTATGCATCGAAGTGACTTCGATTCATGATATGAAAAATTATTTTATAAAACTTGTTTTTCTCAAATGATTTTTCTGCCTCAATGTTTTAGATAAAAAGATCTGGATAAACAATTAACTAGGTTTATTTACAAGAGATAAAAAGAATAAATTCTGAAAACTATTCTAAAACTAATCTTGATTCTTTTTGCATCGTAACTATATCAATCTCCTTTTCTTGATCTTTAAAAAGAATAATAAAATCTGAAAGCGAAAATAGAGATCACTAATAGATAATAATAACATATCAAGCAATAATGAGTAAAAATTGTTTTTCAACGTATCAAATAGAAATAGCTAAAATTTGTTTTTCAACATCAAAACTGAGAAGTGCAAATGATTTAAACTTATAAAGTCTAACAATGATCATTTTAAAGGCCTTAATCTAAGAACCAATGTCGAGGAATGTGTTAGAATAGCTATTGTTTTTGTAAACTTAGTAAATTGCATCATTCATGATCTGTCAATTTGGCTTGTCTCAATGTGGCTTGGTTAACTAAATAATTTCATAATTATTTTTAGATTATTGACATTTGTTTTGCATATATAGGTAAAAGAGCATCTAGTACCCAATTTGCTTATCCACATCACACTCAAAATGTTATGACCTTATTTAATTTACACATTGACATCCTACATAGGCTACATACCATATAGCCCACATAGCTTGATGCTCCTAAGATGTAACACCTAGAAGTTGAAATAAAAGATCCTAAGATGGATGATACTTTTTATACATCATCTTCCAGTGCTAGGAAGGGAAACCTAGAAGTGAATGGTACTACAATATGATAGGCATCTACAATATATCATTTTCTTTTGTGTTTGAGTTTATATTGTACTAATACTTTATATTTGTCTTAATAGATAAGGATGGTGTGGTTAAGGTTAAGAAGCTAAAGGTTAAACACGTTTGGACCTTAGACAAAGAAAAAGTTGTAATTTAAGTAGATAGTTAGGGTCTTCCTATATAAGAAAAAGGAGGACTTTTTCAGGAGCAATGAACCATTTGGCTAGGATGAAATTCCAATAGCTTACAAGATTTAGCCTGCAATATTGGACTCAGTTAAAGGCAATTTTGTAGCTAGAATGGTGATGGTGTGCAATAGAATTACTCAAATATTTACAATTTATGTTTTATTCTATTGCTAATGTTTTTGTTTTTTTCATAACCATACTTTCACTTTCTAAATGATGAAAAGAGCATTTAGTTTGTTAAGCAAGTCATTGGCATGCGATGGACAAATTATAGATTGGCTTTTTACTTGATGAACGAGCAAAATGTTGACTAAAATTGTCCAAAGGGTATTACTAGAGAGCAATGGAAAGGCAATGTTCTCATCCGTGAAAAAGAAAATACAAGGTAATTAATCAATTTTTTGATATAAGTATGCTTATATGAATGACTATATGAATGTCTAATTTTATTTATCTAGGAAATGTGTAAAGAGAATGCACTAAATAGAAGTAAGCAAAACATATGGCATATTGTAGGGTCTAAGACATTTGCTTGCAAAAGGGATGAGAAGATAGTATAACATGTATCTTTTAATAAATTAAATTGTGCTTATCTAGATTCATTTAAATTAAACATTTTTGTTGAAATCATAGGAAAAGGATAATGAACATCCAGTTGGTCGAGCATAGTTATGGGATGCCGTACACCGAAAGAATGATAGGTCAATATGTAAATGATGAAGAAAGAAAAGGTTGAACATTTAATTAAAAGTTTTATTACCTTTGTAGTATTAATTATTTCAAATCTTAATACTTTTTGCATTTATATAGGAGAAATTGAATATAGCTTTGAGCCATGAGGACCATTTACAACATTAAGTGCTATCTCTTAATGAAGCTTTTGAAGAAGTGTTTGGAAAGGAGCATCCAAGCTGTATGCATGGTTTAAGCATCAGTGTTTGCCTGACATAAGTGTTTAGGGACTAGTTCTTGTGGAATCCACTCTATTAGTACTTGTGGCACTAATCTAGCATTTTAAGAAGAGATTGAAAGCCTAAAATCAGAGCTTTTGCAAACCAAAGACAAGCTACACAAAACCAAGGAGTAGTTGATTGAAGCAAAAAAACAAGTGGGTGCCATCATAGCTTACATCAAGGAGATTGGAGGGCTCATTCTACCTTGTTATAACAACAATACAACTACAACTCAATAGGTACTGTAGGTCCCAAATAATATGATTTAGATTAAACTAAAAATGCGGAATTAGCTTTGATCTTGCCCCTGTCTCGTTGGAGACGC
>JANHAO010005647.1:0-22413 GCA_026873985.1 Saraca asoca | reverse complement strand
CTGATTCGGTCGCTATTACACAGAAATTTTTCAAATTTGATTCTTAGCCAATCAATGGCGAAGCAGTGGCAGTTAGCGACCGAATTTATTCGGTCGCTATTTTCGGTCGCCAACCAACTCTTTTCTTGTAGTGGAAGCTACTAGATATTAGTACCTAAGTTGTATGTTCTTTGTGAACCTTGCTATCAATAGTGATAAACTCTAATTAGTGATAAACAAATCTTATGATACAATTTCAATCCGTATGACTGTTACATGGGATAAGAAAGAAAAGATTTTCTAAATTCCAACATGTATTTTTGCTCATTTATGGCAAAATTATCAAGGAAAGATAAATTAATGTTTCTTTTAGTTCATTCCACAAAATAATTCAAGCTTATTTTCAATCTAGGTGGATCAAATGTGTGAGGAAGAAAAGTGTATATTTTCAATCTCTTACACATCTAATTATACTTAATTTACTAATAATAAGATAGAAATTAACCATACCAATAGTGGGAAATTTATGGGGCTTAATATTAGAAATTAAACATATGTTTATCTCCCATAACAATTAAGGAAGAGAGGAAGAATAAGAGAAAAAACTCTTGATTCCTCATGTTTGATTTTTAAGCTTAATTATATTTCATTATTATTGGATGATGATGAAATTAAGTGCTATAATTATGACTTTTAGATATGTAACCATTGGGTAACCAAAAAACATGGTTTTTTAGGTAATATAACTAATGTTACTATATGAGCAAGGTGAATCATAATTTGAAGAAAATACACACACTTAGTTATTCTATTGACTTTTAATTTAGAGGCTATACTTGGATCTCTATTTTGCAAGAAAGGGAGTGAAAAAGTCTTGGATTTTACTCTTTATAGTGTTAACTTGATTACTAATCCTAAGACTGTTCTATAGGATCATTGGGATCAAAGGCCTTCCGTGTGTTGTAGCTCACCTTGTTTGGAAAGAAAAGTGAATTTATGAATCTCTATAGATCAATTTTTTATTTATTTCTAATAAAAAATAAATAAAAATCACAACACATACAGACCCTTAAAGTAGTACCCCAACACATTGAAAGATAAGCTGTAAGCCTTGAGTTGTGAACGAGATAACTTGAGCACTATGCCCAGAGGAAAGATAACTTGGGCTTATTCATTTTGGGTCACATTGTTCAAGATATCCTTTAACCTTCTCTTCAATTTGTTTGGGATTTCAAAGAAAGAGGAATGGTTTATAGTTTCTTTTTTCTTATATTTAAAAATAATGTGACAATTTGAATTGGACCTATGATATAAATTGAGTCTTTACAAATCTTTAGGAGTTCCTTTTAGAAAATCTCAAGTGCACTTAAACATTTGATTGCCATGGTTACTAGGGGAGGTATAATGTAAGACTATTATTGGTGGAGAGATAAGAGGAGGATAATCAATAGAGAGATAAGGTGAGGTAAATATATGTCATATTGATATATTTGATATGATGATTGATATTTAAGTTTTGAATTTGACCTTGACCTTCAAAAAGGATTTGGCCCTCATGACATTTGTTTAACTGAGTCAAGGATTTGACTATAATTTATAATATTAGTGAATCCTTCTTATTTTTAATCATAAGATTTGTTTCAATTATTACATTAATTAGACATTTTTTTTTGGGTAGAATTTTAGTATAAGATCCATATTTGGTTTAAATTAGGATGTACTCATGAATTGATTATTTTTGTTGATTTTGTATGTGCAAAAGAATAACTATGTTTGAAATACATTATATTTTTTTATGGATGATTATATTAATTTTTCCGTAATTTGATACTTTGAAATGTAAATTTATTATTTTAAGATTCATATGTTGTAATCCCAAATGTATTTTTGAAATATTTTTCCTTCAAACTTACTATACTTGATACATTTTGAAAATTTCAATTTTCTTTATTTTGAATAAATTAAGATTTGAATTACATGTTATGGTACGTCATTTACTCCCTGAGTTTAAATGAATTCATCCCTCTTTAATTATCTTTTTTTTTTTCAGGTTTTCAAAGACAAACTCGGATCACACACTTTAAACTATGTCTTTGAACCTATTTAGGAGTTTATGGCACAATGGTAAGTAAATGGCCAATTAGAATAGGAAACTTGATCCATACACATCATGTTGCTATGATATGATGTTATGCAGTTTTTATTGTACATACAAGATTTTGGGTAGGACATGTGGCCTCCTCATTGTTAATTTGGCCTATACCCCAATATCTGAAAAATAGGAGAGACTTTACTGAAGTTTTAATAGGTTCCCAAGCAGTTTTGCCATTTATGAATTATTTCAAAAATACATAATTTTTATGAAATTATATTTTATTTAAACTCATTTGATTTGCGTTGCGTTTGACTCTTCTAACTATTCCGCGATGGTTTCCTAAGTTGATTATATGCCTAAAGTTGGAGTGTGATAACAAATGATTTTTTAAATACTTTTGCTTTCCATAGTGTCACGTCAATTTTATTCTTATGATATCGTATCAATTTTATTTTTTGTGAAAACATATCACGAAGTAATAAATTTATATTTTATCATTTATTTTTCTCCTTTAAATTCTTGAAAATTAAAAGGTGGAAAAATAAAATGTCAAATGTTAATTAATCTCATAAAATCAAGATATTATTATTATCTTTATTTTAAGTTTTCCAATGAAATTTTTTATTTTTTAATCTAGATTTTATTATTTATTTATCTTTATTTTATTCTTTTGACTTTTTAGAAATTAAGATGCAGAAAATCAAAACATTAAATCCAAATTAATCTCTTAAACTTAAGTTTCTATCCTTATATAAATCATAAGCTTCCAATTTTAATTTTAATTTTTTATTAAGATTTTATTATTTTTATTTATTCTTATTTTTTCACCTATGATTTTTTGAAAATTGATAGGTAGAAAATTACATCTTAATTAATCTTTAAAATTCAAATTCCTACTATTATCTTTATGTTTAATATAAGTTTTATTATTTAATTTTGTTTTTTTAAACAAAAAATTTTCTTTATGTAAATTGATATTATTAAATTTGAATTGTATAGTAATCTATTTTCTTTATTTCTCAAAGAAAAATTTAAATTTATGTTTAAGTATAACATTTTTTATATTTCAAGTGAGATCTGAGTAGATTTTGAAACTAGATGAGATATTCATAGAATTTCATTAAAACTCAAGGATGGTTAAAATGTTTTTGTCATATTATTATTATTATTATTATTATTATTATTATTATTATTATTATTATTATTATTATTATTATTTGATATTTTAATTTATAATAAGTTATTATATATTCAAATTATTTTATAGTTGTTACAATTATGCACTATAGTAAATTTTATTAACCCTTTATCATAATTTATATGAATAAATATTTATATTTATATTTTACAACCAAATTGTGCATCAAATATATTATTTTAGTTAAACTATAAGTTCTTATCGTGTCATACGAATAAATTATTATTAATTTTATATAGGGAAAATACACTACACCCCCTTAAAGTTTTGACTTAATTGATTTCATTATTTCTACTATATTTTTATGGAAATTTATCCTACTGAAATCATATGATCTTTTACAGTTGAATAAACTTAGGATTTAAAAGATAAAATGATGTTAACAATTTCTCACACTATGAACACTTCAAGTGTTGCAAGAAAAGTTCAAACTATATGTCAGTGTCAATGAGAGAATCTATATTTGTTGACAACAAATACAGTTCTACCATTAGCATAATGTAATAATTTAAAGCTATAAAATCATGGTTTGGACCCCTCACTTGGACATAAAAAGGAAAGTCAAATAAACTTTTAATAATCATACTCAACCCATGTTGGAAGAATAACATAACTTTATATTTAGAAGAGGTTCTTCAAAATATCATTAATGAAGACTATGCAATAAATTAAATACCTGATCTTGCCCCCAAAAGAGTATAGTGTATACATTTGTGAGAAAATAATGTCAACAAGAAGACATACCTCTGCCTTATCTCAAACTCAAAACCTTGGCTGAAGGAGAAACACTTATGACTATAACAATAATTAAAACAAGGTAAAAGCTACGGGGAAGTTATTTTCTCAAGGTAGGACTTTATGGTATTTTGAAATGAATCTTGAGACTTCTACTAGTGATAAAATAAGTCACTTTATGGAAAAGTTCCACAATTTTTAATCGCTTATGATATCCCCAACAAATTCGGATTTCCTCATCGAATAGGATATTGTTTGAACTCTTCCTGCAAAGCTTGAAGTGCTTCAGGTGCAAGAGAGCGTGAACTCCATTTTATTCCTTAAATTTTTAGTTTATTCAGTTGTAAAAAATAATATAATTTAGATAAAATAAATTTTCATAAAAACTAAAAATAGACATGACAAAATCAATTAAGTCAAAATTTCAAAGAAATATAATGTCAAATTTTAAAATTAAGGGGATAAATTGATCTGTAAGTATAGTTGAAAAGGATATAATGTTTTTTTCCCGTTAATATTATTTCGTAAATGAAATGATAATGATTATTATAAATCAAAATGATTATACCGATAAAATGTGATGATTTAGTCAAAATACGCAACGACTTTGACAAATTTACTTATCAAATAGTTCTGTTAGCGTTTGCACGTGATATGAATTTTTTTTTTTTTTGATACTTTGTATATTTATACTTAAAAAAATGCAAGACAATTTCTTTTTAACTTTGAGTAGTAGGATTTTGTCCTACTAACTTTCAAAGACTTAAAATTAAAGTCATAAACTATATAAAATCATATAATTGATACCCATATTTCTTTTAGTACTTAACCATTTTATTTTAATTATTTGATTTTTTTTTATAAATTCTATAAATGATTGTCACAATATCATTGATTCGTCACATTATTTTTCTTTAAATTTCTATATTATATAATAAATAAAAATTAAATTAAATACATGAAATAATTTCAAAATCATATTTGAAATATGACATGTTAAGCCATGATACAACTTAAAATAGTCTGTAGTCTCTAGACGATTAACCTATGTTGATCGACCACCTTAGTAGGAATCGATTAACACACGATTTGGCTTGGACTGATCGACAAACCACATCTGCCTGATTTTCCCAATTGAAGAACTTGGTTGATGAAGAGCTTTGAGGCCAACCACCTAATTGACATATGACAAAAGGCATGATCAAGCTTGCATGAACAATGTGACAATAGCAACCACTTCGTGAGATTCTCGCTATCACTACCAATGCACTGGAAACACATAGTAGCACTTAATTTGTCCAAGAGCACGTGAATTAGCACATTTGACACCTATAAATATCGAGAGGTATTCCTTCTTCAAATCTACCTTGGTTACTCTACTAAAACTTTGCTAAAATACTGACTTAATTACCAAAGCATGCTTGAAGAACCATTTCCATTATGTGTGACTGACCTTGTTGTACTTGTAGGTTATTCCTTGGTGCCACTTGGCTTTATTGATCAACCTCATTAATAGAAGAGTTTCATTTGGTGTCATCTGTGGATTTTCCAGCCATCATTATGTCTTTCTACTCTTATTCACAGTATTATTGAGCTCAATCGTCAAATGGATATCATTGTCATGAACTGGCTAGAGATGATCCTCACAAAGAGTGGATGGCAAAGGCGGCTTGTCAAATCATTGTTAGGCTCAAGTGTGATGCATTGGTGGAGTAGGTTCACCAATTGCATGAGGAGTTGGCTGCCTTCCATCGTGCTCAAGTGTAGTCCACTCTGACTCCACCACCTCCTACTTCTCTAAGCCCTGTTCTATAAGAAGTTAACCCAATCATTTCATATCTACTACAAATAGCTCCACTCTACTACATTCCTAAGGCCCAACAATTTTAGCTACCTCCTGCACAACCTTTGCACAATAGCCTTCAATCCTATCCCCCACTTTGCAATGACAATTATTGAACATTTATTCTTAATCCCTTGCCTCCACCTTCCACAAACTTCCAAAATTCAAACTCTAGTAGGGCCATTTATTCCTAATACTTCCTTTGCTTCACCATAGATGGCTGATGTCTACCACCATATTATCTATACTCATGAACCCTATGAACCACTCAGGCCCACTATAGACCACACACAAACCTCCAAGCAGCTATCTTTTTACCAATAGGAGAACCACTCATTTTCAATAGCTACGATGGCTGCTCCTTAGCCTACTTACTTCAAACCACCAACACATATAGATCCATATGATGGAATAACAAATCTGCAATGAACTTATAAGCATTTCGAGTGTCAATGCTACTATCTGGTGCTTGAGACACTATCATGTGCAAAGCCTTCTCTACCACCCTTAAAAAAATTGGGTTACAGTGGTTTATCACTTTACGTCCAGTCAATTAACAATTTCTATCAACTTGCCAAAGCATTTTCTACACACTTTGCTACTAGTCGAGTCCATAGAAAAACATTAGCTGCTTTGGTTAATTTTTAACAAGGGGGTGAGACCTTTTAGAAGTACCTAACTCACTTTAATGCTTTGGCATTAGACATCCGGACCTTAATGAGGGGTGGTCATTCATTGGATTAACATGGGCCTACATTCAGGGCATTTTTCCCTTTCCCTAGCCAAAAACCTTGCTACCTCCCTTTTAGAGCTTTTGGCCTAGGCTAAAAAATACATTATTGTTGAAGAAGTTAAGATCATTCACTAACTGATGGGGTGTACACAGTCTGATAGTGTCCCTAGGGAAAGATCTTCTGAAAGGGTGAAAGGGCCTCCTTGAGGATACTTTAATAGATATGAATTGTTGAATGCACTAATAAGTAGTATAGTGCAAGATCTCTAGGTAGCTGAGTTGATAAAGTTCCCTCTACAAAAAACATAGGAAATTCTAATTATAGACAAATCCAAGTTTTGTAAATTTGATTGGGACTACAAGAACCACATTGATGAATGTGTCACTCTAAAAAATAAAATTGAAGCACTTATAAGGTGAGGGCATTTGTCAAAGTATAACAAATTTTATGAGGGAGAACAAAAGAAGGAAGAGAAAGAAAGTGATTGTTCCCTATGTCCTAATCGGTCAGATGGTAAATAGGTTAAACCAACCTCCCCCATCTTGGGAATAATGGAAATAATTGTTGGAGGTTTTGTTAAAAGAGGAGCTTCTAGAAATAATAGGAAAAGACACTTGAGTGTAGCAATGGCAATGGAGGGAAAGAGAAGAAAAGAAGAGTATGAGCCAATTTGCTTCATAAAGCAAGACTTTAGCGGCATTGATAGGGATTACGATGATCCAATGGTTATCTCCATTTTGTTACTTAACTTCATTGTCAAGAGGATACTTATTGATCAGGGAAGTTTCACTAACATTCTATATTTGCATGCCACTAATACTTTAAATATTCCCTAAAGCATGTATAAACTTTACATAGGTATTTTAGTTAGTTTCATCAGAAGACAAGTGCTGGTAGAAGGAATAGTGACCCTCAGGTTGACATTAGGGACTTGACTAATGACAAAAAATTTAGACATCTTGCTCTTTATGGTGGCAACACCTAATAGTGCTTATAATGCTACTTTGGGGTTTTAGGGTGACCATGCCAAATCAAATGGGGGCTATTGTCTTTATCCCCCATTTGTTGATGAAGTTCCCTGCAAAAGGAAGGATTGACGAAGTACAAGCTGACCAGCAAGTCACTTGGAAATGTTATGTCACGAGTTTGGCCAAAACTACAGGTGGTACAAGTGAAGCAAAGCCAACACCCATCAATGAGAATAGTAGTGAATGCCAGATGGCAAATGTTGTATTGCTTGATGTATGACAGGATAATCCTAGTTGACTAGATCTAGGATCAAATGTGGAAGAAGTATAGATTTTTAAGGATAGTGATGAGAGAACAACCAAAATGTAGGCAAATTTGAAGGAAGTAAACTAGGATCAGTTGATAAAGCTCCTATAAGATTATATTAAGGTGTTTGCCTAGACACCTACTTATATGTTGGGGATTGACCCAAAGGTGACTTACCATAAACTGTCAATCGACATAAGCATCAAGCTTATTTAATAGAAAAAAAAAAAGAAACCATGGTCCTGAACGACAAATAGTGATAAAAGAGGATATCGATAAATTTCTAAGTGTGGCGTTCATTAGAGAAATCCCACACACCATATGGTTAGCAAATGTAGTCTTAGTTAAAAAGGCCATAGGGGATGCAAAATGTGCATAGACTTCATAGACCTTAACAAAGCATGCTCGAAAGATTCGTATCCACTCTTAAATATTGATTACTTAATGGATAATGTTGCAAGCTTTGAGATCCTTAGCTTTGGAGATGCATTTTTAGGATATAATTAATTGAAGAAGCATCCCTAATAATGAGAGCAGGACAACATTCATAACCAACCAAGGGACTTTTTCTTATATGGTTATGCCATTTAGCTTGAAGAACACAGGGGCAACGTATCAAAGGATGATGAGCAAGGTTTTTGTAGACAAGTAGGCAAAAATATAGAAGTCTATATGGATGACATAATAATTAAATCAAGAGGTTTGGAACAGCACTAGCAGGATCTTAAGGAGACCTTTGGGACCTTAAGGAAGTTTTGAACAAGGCTAAATCCAAAGATGTGTGCATTTTGGGTGAAGGCTAGAAAATTCTTGGGGTTTATGATTACTGAGTGGACTATTGAAGCCAACCCATCCAAGTGCCAAGCCATAATCGACAAGCAGAGACCAATAACTCTAAGGAAGGTATAGATGCTTAATGGAAAGGTTACAGTGCTCATGCACTTTATCTCTAAGTTAACTAAAAAATATGCTCTTTTCTTTAAATTGGTTAAAAATGTTAAAAAATTTTAATAGACTAATGATTATGAATAAGCTTTCCAAAATCTAAAAAAGTTTCTGCCACACCAGCTATTATAGGCGAAAAACAACCTTGAGAGATTGCGACAGACCCAAGGCCAAATCACCCGGCAAGCTCCACCTCGCTTGCTACCAGAAATGATGTAGCGAGGTGATCATAAGACTAATTCGTCAAGTAATCGACTGTCTTGCTCAAGCTTGCTACCCCGCTACAATAGCATCAGGCTCGCTACAACGATTCCCATAGCGACCCTGAACTAGGAATCCCAGCTTAAGATGACGAGCACCTCGTGTGGCAAAATAGCCTGGCGTAGTAGACATATATGCCAGTCCACAACCGACCAAGGGGGCTTGCCCCGCAGCCTATATCCTGCAGCGACCAAATTGTTGTCTTTTACTATCTTTTTCATTTATGTCTTAATGTAACACAACTATAGCTTGTATTTAATGCATGTAACTCCTCCTTCCTCTATAAATAGGATTACATTGCTAGAAGAGAGAGGAGACTAGCAGATTATAAGCCAAAATTCTGTACAAATAATCCTACACATTAATAAAATCTCTGCCATGGATGTAAGGTCTAATGCTGCCCGAATTTAGTCAAACCATGTTAAAAACACTATGCTCTACTTCTTCCTTTCCCTTTCCCCCAGTGCACTTTGAAAGTAGTATAGGATCCCAGAACTCATCCCCCATTGGCTGGAATTTGGGACTCTTCATGTGAACGAAATTTTGATGTCAACATTTTGGCACCGTCTGTGGGGACCATCTGCTCTCTAAAATCTCCATTGTAGGTCAACAATGGTGAGAGGAAGAACTACTTAGAGCTCGACCACTCTGGCCTTCCAACCGATGAACACTCCTATTATGGGGGCTCACCAATAGTCTATTGCTACTCCTAAGATTTTAGAGGCACAAAAGCCCGACCAAATCTATCCAGCGCTTGAAAGCATGGTAAAAAAGCTAGCTGAAATCATCAAAGTGCTGGTACAGGCCCAAGTCCAGAGCACGCAAAGACAAGAACAAATCATGGCACAGCTCCAATAGCTTTGTAAAGGGGCTTAGAACGAAACTCATAAAGATCATGGTAGTTAGCAACTGGAGGGCTCAAAATGAACAGGAAGCTCCACCCCTCAGTCTGAGACATGCAACCGAACAATGGAGGAAATCCTTCACAGGCTTGAATGGCTAGAAGAGCATCTATAGCCTCAAAGCCACCAACCTCACCATGAGGAAAGCTTTCCATTTTCTCTGGAGATCAAGACGTTACCTCTCCCATAGAAGCTCAAAGTGCCAATGAACAATGACCCGATCAACCACCTGGACGTGTTCAATACCTAGATGAACCTCCAAACAGCCGACCCCCTAGTGAAGTGCCATGTTTTTCCCGCCACATTAGGGGAAAGGCCTTGAGCAAGGTTTCAACGCCTCCCAATTCGTAGCATCGATAATTGGGAAGAGTGCTAAAGGAAATTCATCGATCAATATCAGGCATTAAAGAGATAACTTGCGCCCCTTGCCATTTTGCGATGATCTTCTAGTGTAAGGGTGAGTCACTCAAGGACTACGTAGCTCGATTCAGGCATGAAGCCAACTTGGTAGAGGACCCTTTCGAGGAAAGTATCTTAACAATGATCTCAGCGAGACTTCACAGAGACAGCAAGCTGTATCGGAGCCTCTACAAGTCCCTAGCTTGAGACTTTACTAAACTCTATGAATGAGTTGCCAAACAAATAAGATGGGAAGAAACCTTCGGAATGGAGGAGCCTAGGCAAAGAGCGGGCCCTAGTGGTCCTACCGCATGTAAAAGGAGGGGCAACGAGAGTCACAATAACCCCACTCCTCATCTCCTAAAGAAGGCAAACCCTAAGTGACTTGGAGGCCACTTTGAAAACTACAACATCCTATCAAATGCATAGGATAAAATTTTTGCCATAGAAAAGAACAATAAGGACTCTGGAAGGCCCAGACCAATGAGGGCACCCATCAAATCCAAAGACCAAAGCAAATTTTATGCTTACCATGATGAGGCAGGACATACCACCTCAGAATGTCGAGCGCTAAAAGACACCATTGAAGACCTCATCAGAAGAGGCCGACTACAAGATTATGTGGTGAGATCACCTGGACAACACACTCAACAGGCTCAACGAGTTTTCACCTATGAGCCTGAGCCCTCCATCAGAACCATATTCTAATCTTGTAACGTTCATTTGTCATCAATGGTGATAAGTTGTATCAACTATTTTATGCTTAATCAATGTAAATTGTTGATTGGCCAAGCATTGTCTAGACAAAGAGTTTTCACCTCCATCATTGTAAAGACTCATCCAGGGGTGAGAAAGTGCAAGGCCTACCTTGTCGATACATCTAGACCAAGCCATATCTCATAACTATGATTAAGGGTACAAATTCCCCGACCACATAGCAACAAGCTCACTATGAAACTCATGTGCGATCTCACCATTCGACAAGCCATTGTCTTAACAAACATAGAATCTGTCCGAGGGTGAGATAGCCTCAGAGCCTACCTCGCATCTAAGGGTGAGACAGCCCATAGCCTACCTTACGATAGCAACAAAACCTATCCCAAGGCAGGATAACTCCAAAGCCTACCTCACTTACGAGGGTGAGACAGCCCACGAGCCTACCTTGATAGCATTTTCAAACTAAATAATAAACGACTAGCTTGCCATATAGCAGGAATGCTAAAGTTAACTTGTCACAGCTCTCATGCGACATATACATTCATAACTAGTATACAGTCAAAAAATCATGGTTTGCACACCTGATTTCTCATCAGTCGCAGCTCACATGTGAACTAGCTCACTCATTGGAAGTAACTAAAAAAAAGGGTAAAAAGTTGAAACACAGCTGACTGGCCAAAGGAACATTTCATTGATCATCAGAAATATACATATAGTAGTGCACTAAGCATCCATTACAAATTTCAAAAGTTACAACGAAGAGCCTCAACAAGGCAAAATTACATCAGAAGAAGAAATGCAGAAACAAAGGGAAAAAGACTAGAAAGCCTAGCACTACCATTCCTAGAAGAAGCAATAGAAAGCTAGCTACCAGTCAATGAGCTCTTGCCTGCAGGAAGGACAACAACCTTTAACTCCTCCTGCTTATTTCCTTCTGGTGCATCCTCTTAAGCCAGACCTAGAGCAATTCAAAAAGTCATAAAAATTCGGTTGGTTAGGCAATAGCACCACAAGCAATGTCGAGGAAAATAATCCAAGATTAGCACAAGATCCCCAGAAGCCCACTAGGCAAATCCTGTGATGGAGCCATGTGCAATGGGCTATCCATGTCTCTAGACATTCTTCAACAAGCCATCCATGTCTCAATGAGCTTTGTCAGAAGCCAAGATACTAAAACATAAGAGGATCATCAGTTTCCTCCATCGAACTCTTTTGAGGCAAAAGGAAGGAACTCCTCAAACTATAAAAAGTCTCGTTCAACTCTTTGAAGAATCCAGAGGATATCTAAATCGTTCCTCATTCTATGGCTTGAAATGAGTAGCAATGCCAAGCCAACGGCCAAAAATGGCAAACAGAAGAAAGCATGGCCTAATGCAGAATGAAATGACATCTGATGTGACAATCTGGTCAAGTAAGGACACTGACTGGAGATAGAAATCAAACATCGAGAAACTTACAACTCCCAATTCACAAAGCAAATCGAGAGTTGGGAGGCTTATATTATAGGCTAAAAATGACCTCGAGAGATCACGACAGACCTAAGGCCAGATCAACTGGCAAGCCCCACCTCGCTCACTACTAGAAATGATGCAGTGAGGTGATCACAAGACCAGCTCATCAAGCAGTCAACTGTCTTGCTCGAGCTCGTTACCCTACTACAGTAGCATTAGGCTCGCTACAGTGATTCTTATAGTGACCCCGAACTAGGAATCCCAGCTCAGGATAATGAGCACCTCGAGCGGTAAAATAGCCCCGTGTGGCAGACATATATGCCAATCCACAACCGACTGAGGGGGCTCACCCCATTGCCTATATCCTGCAGTGGCTGTATTGTAGTATTTTTTTGTCTTTTCCATTTATATCTTGATGTAACACAACTATAGCTTGTGTTTAATGCATGTAACTCCTCCTTCCTCTGTAAATAGGATTACATTATTAGAAAAGAGAGGAGACCGACAGATTATAAGCCAAAACTTTGTACAAATAATCCTACACATTAATAAAATCTCCATCGTGGATGTAGGGTCTAATGCTGCCCAGATTTAGCCGAACTATGTTAAAAACACCGTGCTACACTTCTTCCTCTCCCTTTCCCCCAGTGCACTTTGAAAGCAGTATAGGATCCCAAAACTCATCCCTTGTTGGCCAAAATCTGGGACTCCTCATGTGAACTAAATTCTGACGTCAACACTACCCATACTTACTTGGCTAAAGCTAGGGAAACACTGTATATATATTTAGTAGTAACCATAGAGGCAATAAGCTTAGTGTTCATCTGAGAGGCTGAAGAGGAGTAGAGAACTTCACAAGTTATATGATGCATGATCCTAAAGTAAGATACCAAAAAATAACAAAATTAACATTTGCTTTGCTGATAGCATCCAGAAAGTTAAAACTTTATTTTCAAAGCCATCAAATTGATGTTTAAATAGATGCTCTAATTCAACAAATTTTGTAAAAGCCTAATCTAGTAGGATGATTGGTAGCTTAGTTAGTGGAATTGTCAAAATGTGGACTCATTTAGGAAGCGAAGAAAGTAGTAAAAGCTCAAGCATTAGTAGATTTTGTGGTTAAATTGGCAAAGATAGAGGAACCTAGATTGGAAGGCCTAACATAGACACTGTATGTGGATAGCTCGTCAAATAATAAAATAATGGAGTAGCAGTGATCTTAGAAGGATCTGTGGACTTAGTCTTGAAACATTCATTGAAATTTAACTTTAAGGCAATTAATAATCGAGTAGAGTATTTTCGATCCCAATAAAGATAGTTAGAAATTGCGGAAAGAAAATGGATCTTGCCCTTATCTCGTTGGAGATTTGCATACACCAGTATCAAAATCAAATTCTATTAATTGAATATGTAGAAATGATAACTAGCAGTTGAATAGGAGATAAAGATAGAGAATTAATAGCAATTGTAATAAATGTGTAGATAAAAGAAAAGATTTGAATGCAAATATTTTAAAGTGGTTCAATTTGAATTGAAACTGTAATTCAAGTTTACTCCACTTGAACTTTCTCAATCAAAAGACCTTTGAATTAAAATAGAAAACTATCAAGATTGACATGCTCCTAAAATGCCTATCTTTACAATAAAAACACAAGATATTATCAGGTTTCTTGCTAACCTAGAAGATTTATAGTAGGCTCTTCTAAACCTATACAAATTTCTAAACCCTGAAAATCTCAGATAAATGAAATAGAATTAGAAAAAGATTCAGAAATACAATACCAATGTTTGAGATAAAAATCTCAAACCAACTATGATAAACTGAAACAAATTTGATCCAGAAGCCTTGTAAAACTTGATGATTGTAAGAGTAGTTTAAGCCTTTTTCTCTAATAATAGCTTTTGAACTTGATTCAAATGAAAAATTATGTGAAAAGCATATATATATAGAAGGTAGCTAGGCCAAAATAACTACCATAACCATCTGTAATAGAAAAATAGTTTTTCAATTTTTGCATCGATGTAGCATCGATTATGATATGTTAATCACTAATGCATTGATGTGAAATTGATGTGTAATATGTTGTTTGAAGTTTGTACATCAATTACAACATCGAAGTGGCCATATTTCCAAACCTTCAGTAAGAAATTTTGCTCGATACATCAAAGTGATTTCGATTTGACTACGAAGATTTTTCATAGTTCTTTAGTGCATCAATGTCACATCGAAGTATGTTGTAAAATTTTCTTTTGAAAAGATTTTTCTCACTTCATCATCCAAAAAATAACTTGATCAAATACTGTTCAAGTTTATTTACATAAAATCCTATCAAAATCAAAATCCAAAATACTAATCTTAAATCTCTTTAACTTTCTTAAATCAAATACCTTTGATCTTTCTTTGATCCTAAAAACTAGATTTAAAAATAATAAAACATATTGTTAGATAATAATTTCTTTTTCAACATTAAAACCAATGTGTAGCTTAAAGTATTCTAGTCTAACAACCTCTAAGGCTAACAAGTATGAAGTATTGATAGCTAGATTGAAATTGGCAAAAGAAGCAGGGTGTGGTTTCTAAAAGTCATGAGTGATTCTCAGTTGGTAATTTCTTAAGTTATGGGAGATTATGAAGTGAAGGAGCTTATGCTAGCAACATATGCTAGCATAGCTAAAAGCCTATTGAAATAATTCAATTTTGAACTGACAAGGATCCAAGGGAGGAAATTGAATGTGCAAATGCATTACCTAAGTTAGCCAATGCTAAAATAGTAGTAAACAACAAAATGGTAATTCAAGAGACATTGCAAGCTCCTTGCACAATGTGGTAATGTGAACAAAGTAGGAAGAGTCATGGTTAAATCATGATATTCTTGGAGAAAGGACAACTACCAAAAGATAAGCAAAAGGCCAAGAAGGTTGAATGTAGAACAACACACTTTTGTGAAAGAAGGGTAGCTATATGTTAAGTGTTTCTCCCTTTCATCACTATAGTGCCTCTAGCCGAATGAAGACAATTATGTTCTAAGAGAGATTCAGAAAGGCATTTACTGGTCTTGTATAGAGGGAGTAATAGTATTGCTAAAAGCCTTTCAGTTAGGGTATTTTTGGTTGAAAATGAAGCAAGACAACTTAAAACTTGTATGGAGCCATAACAAATGCCAGAGGTTCACAAAAGTACAAAGAAAGCTAACAATCAAATAGATTTCCATCTTCACTCCCTAGTTGTTCAACTAGTGGGGCATTGACTTGCTATAATCTTTCCAGTTACTCTAAGTCAATTAAAGTATGTGGTGTAGTGGTAGATTACTTTACCAAATGGATAGAGGTAGAATTCTTAGCGAGCATAACCTTAAATAATGTATAAAAGTTTTTCTAGAAAAATGTCATTTATAGAGAGGACTTCTAAAAATATAAACTTTGATGTGAGAAACATGCTAACAATTTCTTTCAGATATGGCCTTCCCACAATAATCATTTCTAGTAATAGAAAATAGTTTGCCAATGGTGATTTTCAAGACTTTTGCCTAAGGTATATTCATATTTACACACCTATTATGAAAGTATGAATCTCACATGTCTCAAAATGAAGGTTGGGATGCAAAAAAAGTTCACTTCTATTGAGCACCCTTAATTAAATGGGCAGGCTGAGCAGGTGAATAGGATCATCCTTACATGACTGCGTAAAAGATTGGATGAAGCAAAAGGAAGATAAGTTAAAAAGTTACCAAGTGTCTTATGGTTTTACAAAACCATTGTACATTTAGCTACTGATGAAACTCCTTTCATGCTTACATATGGGAGTGAAGACATGCATTCAATAGAGCTTAGATAATGCTTTAAATGAAGTTAGCAATATAAGTGATATAAAGCAAAAATCACTAAAGTTAAAAACCAAAGAGTGAAGGGTAAAGCATTTATGAAGAGAGATTGAAGCTTATGAAGAGTAGACGAACCCCAAAAAGTACAAACCAAAGGAAAACTAGTAGCTACATGGGAGAGGCTATTTAGAGTGCAAGAAAGTCTCCTCAATGTTGCCTACAACCTAGAAACTATTCAAGGGAAATCCATTCCTCAAACATGGAACACATCACACTTGAAGAAATATCATGTATAGATCTAATCATGTATTCAAGAAAGTGAAATGAAAGTGAAAAGTTACATTATATGTGTCTTAATAATCTAAGCAAACCCTTTGATATGAATCAAAGCCTAAACAAATCTCTCGGTGCAAATAAAAATCTAAGTAGATCCATTAGTATAAATCAAAGCCTAAACATATCCCTTGGCATAAATAAAAATCCAAGCAGATCCCTTGGTATGAATCAAAGCCTGAGCAGATCGCTTATCACAAATAAAAAGTTAAGCAAATCCTTTAGTATGAATCAAAGCCTGAGCAGATCCTTTGGCATAAACGATAAATCTAAATAGATCTCTCAATATAAACAAATCCTAAGTAGATTCCTTGGCATTAATAAAGACTAGGTTTATCCCTTGGTATAAAACAAAAGCTCAAGTAGATCCTTAAGTGCTAATAAATTATTTCCTGTAAAATAGTTGTCGAATGTATTCAAGACAAACTACATAAAAATCGAGAGGAATTCAAATGTTTGACAATTCAATAAAAGATTACAAAGCTCATTGGAGGTGCACAAGAGCAATATTAGGCATGAGAATAAAATTCATAAATTTATATAGCTATTTGACCTACTCATCGATAAAAATTCAAACATTCAATAATTCAATAAAAGATTACAAAGCTTGCTGGAAGCACGTAAGAGCAATATTATGCATAAAGAGAAAATTCATAAATTTATATTGCTATTCAACCTACTTCATGCAAAAAAAAAAAAAAAAAAAAAACAACAACAACAGCAACAACAAGGTTGCAACAAAGTGGACAAAGCAAAAGCCACCAAAAAGCACTCAGATAAGCCTATTCCTCATGCATGTTCTACATAATTTCATCCAAAGTCTTATCCTGATTGATCTTCATCAAGTTGAACGTCACACCAAGGTTACAATGTTGAATCTGATGGATAAACTCTCCAAACCATGGTGAAGAATGGGAAAGGTTAGCTCTTTAGCTTCCTTTACAGTTCCTTGGAGTATTTTATTGAAGGCTACTTCATATCTTCCTAGGTTGCTATTTGGCTTCCAATTCCTTCTCCAAGTTTTCATTCCTTTGAAGCAATACATCCCACTCCTTTACAACCTTGGCAATGTGATTAGTTAAGTCAAAAATGCTATTGTCCTAGTTGGCCACCTACTTCAACTTGGCCTCAGGATTATTCTTCAGCTCTCCCAGGGCCTTAGGCTCAGTTGTTGCTAATTCCATTTTGCTCTTGGAAAAGGATGCTACCATGGCTAGAATAGGGGTAGACAAGCAGATGAGTTAGGTGGTGGAAGACTTTAGAAGCCACAGAGGCCCATGGTCCAATAGGAACTCTTCTATGCAATCGTTATCAACAAGAAAAAATAGATGGTTATGTAAGAAGGTGTCATAATTGGCATTTTTGTACCATAAGCATTCTATGGTATTGAACAACAAGTTGCTCTCCTCAAGAGCCTTAATTAATTCCAGTTCCTCCCAGGCTCCTACCTTGATTTTTTTGGTGGAAAGGGGAAAAGGCCTTAAAAGAACTACCCTTTTTGCCTTTGCCTAATTCTTCAAAGGAAGCCTTTCACTTCCTTGTTGAGAACATATTACTTTGTCTAGAGGTAGCCTTAGGTCGATTGGAGGGAGAGCCACTAGTAACATCTGTGAGTGTCACTAGCTCAAGTTATGTAATCAGGGGCATTATAGGCGTTTCCTTGGCAAGGGTCTGAGCATAGATCTCAACTATACGCTAGAAGTTTATCTCCACACAGTGTATTTTTATGGCTTCATTATTTAACCAACAATCTAAAAATAAAAAAAAATAGAGATTAATAAGGTAGAGGCCAAAAAGAAAGTTAAAGTACAAGAAAAGCACATACAGAGTACATATTAAGCGTCGAAAGGTCCAAGTGCTAGCAATCAAATGACAAGATCTTGGTCGTTGACTAAAAGATCTTCAAAATAATGTCCCTAGGATGGCTTAATGGGCTCATTCCATTTCACCATCTTGAAGGAAGAATGGGTGAAACCCCTCTATCATTTGAACCTTGAAGAAACAATGCTTCTTTGTGCAAACACTAATAAGCATGCTTTCCATAAAAACTCAATTGAGGCATTGAAAAAAGTGTACCCAACCTCCAATTTTCTATTGAGAATATGTAAAGGAAAAAAGGAAAGACTCCACAAGGGGGTAAGCTAAAGTTAAAGACTCAAAACAACAAAGCAAAGGAGAAAGCAGTGAGGAGCAAACATTTATTTCTTGTAGAACATTCTTTTGGAATGTGAAAAAGGGGTAGATATAAAGACAATCGACTATGTCCCAATAAAACATCAAGAAGGATGAGGTGTGATAGCTACATGCCCATTCATCCTCTTCGATAGATTCAAAAATGCACCCTTTGATGGACTGGCTATGTATGTGGACTTTTTCTAGCTCTTGGATCACATCAGGATCTCTCCATTTGGTAAAAGTAGCTATTCATTTGACATTAGGATGAACATCCCTTAGGCTATTCACTGCAACATCAATCAAATGAACTCGTTTGTTCTCATGCTTGTTGTGAAACTAGTTAGCCATGATTGTGTGAAGAGGGAGAGTGAAATAGTAGATGATGCTTTCAAATGTATACTCCCCACGGTTGGGCAAGGAGTCAAAGTTCGATGATGGGTCAATAAAGTCACCTAGTCTACTAGACACGGAGGAGAGGAGCACAATGATAAAGGTCACCTTCAAAGAAAATAAATATGATCAAAATGAGCAAAGCAAAAGTAAGGAAGGATGTTTGAACAAGGATGGTCAAAGGGAGATAGGAGGTCACAACAAAAAGTTAAAAAATAGAGAAATGGTAGCCACTAGTCTCTTTGGTGTGACCTAAAATAAGATAGAAAAACCTAAGACACAACCACCAGTAAAAGGCCATTGTGGTTGGCACATTGAATGAAAAAGAAAGAAAAAAGACATAAACAGTAAGGACCACAAAAGTAGAGATGAGAGTTACCTATAAGAAGTGGTAGAGGTGACATCAAAATTTGAAAGGGCAATGCCGATAGAAACAGTTAAAGGTAGCAATGTATTTGGCAGCAACAACTACAGTGGTTAAGATCAGCAAAAGTGCCTTCCAAGGGACTAGAGGGGTTTTCATTGAAGGGTAAAATAGATCTGATGTTTGGGGATCGACTGAGATGGACGATTTGAATGGCGATCCATATCACGGATGTGATTGTTACAAGTCTCAAGGTTTGTCAAGATGACAAATCATCATTATTGATGGTATGGGTGACAGTTGGCTTGGGAAAGCTAAAGGTCAATAAGTAAGCTTATCATACGTGCCGTTGAGAAAGAGGGGACAATGACATAGCCTAAAATAGCCTGTAGTCCCTAAATGATCGACCACCCTAGTTGGAATTGACTGACACATGATTTGGCCTAAATCGATTGATAGAACATGTCTAGCTAATTGACCGAGTTGCTGAACTTGACTTATGAAGAGTTATGTGAGCCAACTCGCTTAGCTGACACATAACAAAAGACATGATCAAGTTTCCATGAGCAATGTGATGGTAACAACCACTTTACAAGATTCTTATTAGCATTACTAATGTTCTTGAAACAATGGTATCGCTTTATTTGTCCAGTAGCACATTAGTTGGCATGTTCCACACCTATAAATGCTGAGAAGTATTCCTTCTTCAGATATATCTTTACTACTCTACTAAAACTCTATTAAAATACTGACTGGATCATCAGAGCGTATTTAACGAGCCACTTCCATCATGTGCAGTTAACCTTACTGTGCTTGTAGGTTATTTCTCAATTCCACTTAGCTTCACTGGTTAACCTTACTAGTAGAAGAATTTCAAACTAATGTATAATAATATTATGATTTTTATTTAAAAAAGTTCATAAAAATTCATGTTAGTTCTAATATTTTGGATTATTTAAGAGTTTAATTTCAATCTTCTAAAATTTGCGAGGGAAAGTTTCAACAACTTCAAAATTGAAGGGAATTTTCTATATTTTTCTCTTATATTTTTTATAAATTAATAATTGTGAGTGTAAACTTTGTAGATGGTAGATTGCAAAATTTCATATCTATTTGCCAAAAGTTAATTTTTGTAAGGTTTAATCATAACTTTCATTTTTTTAATTAATATATACTTTGGTCACATTTAATTAATAAATTAAAACAATTCTGAGATCCAATTGTTAAATGTCCGTCAAGTTTCTAACCGAAAGTTCAAGTGGCATATTCCATTGCTACCTGGCTTGACATAGATAAATGTTGGCGAGCTTTTACACGTCACATGATCATCATTTTACGTTCCCACTCTTCGTTTTTTTTTTTTTTTTTAAAGAAAAAAATCCATTTAAATCTTTGTCTAAGTTGTTAAGCTTACTGACTGGGAGTATAATACTTTTAGAAATATATGAAGAGTCGTTATAGTCACACATCACCGCATACACAATCATACACTTCACCACACAAACCACGTTTCTTTTTTATTATTTAATTTTTTGGAAATTACTTGTCTTGGCTTTAAGCATTACTGCTACAAGTTATTCGTTATCTGTTAAAAAAATCATCATCAAATTACTGTTAGACTTTAAAAACTTACCAGTAGACAAGGGTGAAATTAGGATAAAAACGGTGAGGAGGATAAAATAGAATTTAATACAAACTTTTATGAAAAACTTCTAATTTTTGAAGGTAAATATGAATTTAAAAAAAAAATAAAGAAAACGTAGAAAAACTCGTAAATTTTCTAAACATTGAATATTACAAAGACAAGGATAGTCAATACACCTTAAGAAAATTACGACGTGAGACTTTACGTAGATAATGGGGAGGAGTATCTTTATTCATAAATTAATGCACCGTAGCTCTTTTACTGTCGAAGTTTCATCCATTGGCAAAGCAATCTGATATGTAGTAAGCAATTCTCTAAGAAAAGGTTTGTCTGTCAGTTCAAGCCAAATTGAAAGAAACTTTGCCGCGGCAGATTTGTCGTTATTATACTTATGGATTGGACCAGAGTTGTTTTAATTTGTTAATCACGGAGATTAAAATTGAATATTGATATTTAGAGGATTAAATGCAACTAAAGTGGATATTAAAATGGTTAAAATAGTAATTAAGCCTTTTCTTAAAAGAAATATTTACAAAATAGTATGCAAAATTGACCCAAAAATTATCGCATAGAATACAACCTGCAAAATTACACAAACAATATCCTTGCTCTTGCATATGTGACTATGTGAGCACGTGTTGCCAAGTGGAGGCCTTATCTTCAAATCCCGGATCCTATTCTATCACTACAAGAAAATCAACTTTCAGTGATGACTTTGTCATCATTAAAGCCTTAAAAAGTTGTCACTAAAACCTTTAGTGATGACTTCATCAACTTTCAATGATGATTAAATGTCGTCGCATATGAGCTGTGGCTAAAGGTATATTGTGACGACTTTCAAAAGTTGTTACTAAAAGCCGACTTTTAGTGATGACTTTTTGTCATCACTGTAGGTCCCAATAATATGAGTTAGATTAAAAGTTAAATGTAGAATTAGCTTGGATCTTGCCCTAATCTCGTTGGAGATGAGTATATACAAGTATCTTGATGTAAATGTTTTTTAATGTTCGTGAGATAGGTGAAGAAAAGAACAATTATGCAGCAAAATGAAAGAATGTAAAAATTCGCAGAAAAATAAGAGATAGAGATCAAAGATTTTTAAAGTGGTTCAACTTGAATCGAAACGCAATTCAAGTCTACTCCACTTGATC
>JANHAO010005646.1:0-22360 GCA_026873985.1 Saraca asoca | reverse complement strand
TAAGTATGCAATGCACGATGAATGCAACATAAGATGAATAATCAACCTTTAATATCCAAATCCACAGAATGTATAGTCGTGGATGAGATAGGATTCAATCAAATTGGTTTAGGGTACCCATCTATACTAACAATTTGAAATAAGAAGATAATATATTTTTCACAAAAATTAACAAAATATGGTAAAAAAAAAGAATATATAATACCACAAGTAATGAATATTCAATATTAAAAATAATAAAAGATAGAAAAACTTAACTGAAATTTTCTCTTTTCAAAATCAAGTATTAGTTATTACTAGATATTCAAAGAGCCTTTGAATTAAGAATCTTATCTACATCTAATCTCTCATAAAGCTCACTTTGCGATAATATTAGATCATAAAGAAATAAATTAATCAAATTTTAGTCAATAATTTTAATAAACTAAACAATCTTCATAAATTTTGTAAATGTCACATTAATAATAAGAAAAATATGAAATATTTACAATATAGATACTCACATTTTCTTTTCCAAACCATTAGGTTTAATAAAATATTATAAAATAATTTCAATTTTAATTAAACACATATAATATCTTAAGAACCCAAAATTTGAAAATATGCAATATAACACATGAAGAAATATGCATCATTAATCACTATATGAATGAACTATAGAACATGAAAAATTAAGGAATCAACTAAAGAAAGCATAATCAAAATCATATTTAAAATTATCAAATAAATAACCTATATATCATTCGTTGTAATATTTTATGATCAGTTTTATACAACTATCTATATTTTATTTTCACTAGATGAAGAATCTGTAATTATTTTTAACATTTGCATAAACATATAATATTATTTTATAACTTTCATATAAAAAGTCATTTAACTGCCATTGAAATTTTAAATTAGGATGAACAAAATTATAAAATCTTAATATAAACATTAGAAAAATATTTATCCATGTTTCCACATTATAATTCATCAATACAAATCAAAGATAAACTATTTAATTTTGATGTAAATTGAATAGATAAAAATTATTCAAATAGATTTTTGAAAACAGATATGCATATAATTATAAATACATGTATGTGAAGATGTTAATAAAGATGTAGTGCAAATACATCTACATACAACCACTCTGTTTCACAATATGCATGTATGTTTTTACAAAATTTCAATACATTTTGAGAATAAAAGGAATTTAGTTAGAGAAAGATTGATTGTGATAGAAATGAAATCAAATTTACACTAATGCATTGAAAAATATAAATCATTATCGCTGGCTTCACATACAAAGAAATGCTTTTTAATCAAAGCCCCATGACACAATTTATGCTAATTTTCAAACTCATTCATATTTATAAGATCCATTATATTAATTAGAAATAATCAATAATCTCAAAGATAACATCTTTATCAAATAAAATAAAAACTTCATTACAACAACTTTTTCAAGTTCAAAGAGTATATAAATAGAGTCATTTTACAAAAAATCAAATGCTTAAATGGTAAAAACTTGTGCTAATAACATATTATAAAATTGAGAAATATGTGAAACATAAGAAATTTATAATAAAGAGAATGCAAAAATAGGAATATAATTCTTTTATCTTTTTTTACTTCTTATCACACCATCTATAAGGACACATGAGCTTTATTTATAGGCCTATAATTATAAGAAACATCACACAACTAAATATTATATCATTAAGTATGGATTTATACAGAAATGTATAAAGAAATAAAAATGAATTATCTATTATTCAATGAATTTATAACAAGGTGAATCATTTAACGGATCTATGACAATTTGAACTATCATTATTTAGTGGCTTTATAATATTATTAACATTTTTTTAATGGCATGACAATAATGACAATATAAAACTCATTTACAGGTTGATCAAATTTTTAAAAAATTGTAAATGAGTTTTACATTTGATTCATCGTAAGTGTAAATAAGTTTTTTACATTATCATCTATGAGTTGTTGCATTATTAAAAAATTATTAAAATCTTTTATTGTTGATAAAAATGCTTAACTATTGTTATTTTTTAATGATATAACATATTCTATTTACTGACAGTATAAAATATTTTACACAATAAATCAAATTTAAATTTTTAACAAAATAACATAATAATGTTATTTATATTCAACTTTGAACATAAAACTAGGCATACAAAGCAGATAAGATTTGGTAACAAAAAAATATAAAATTTATATACATTATTTTCTTTTAATAATTTGAAAATTAATTGATTTCTCAATAAATTAATTTAAATTTACGGTTGAAATGCCTGAATAATTTCTAAGAGACAATTAATCAAGTTCTTCCTCTGGTGTTTATACTTTATACTACAAAAAAATTAACAATATAAATTCTTAAATATCTAAATTCAATAACCTGAACAATGCGAAAATAACAGTGTCGTACTTTGCTGGTATTGAGTATTGAGGTGCCCCAGTCTTATTGGCGCTTACAAGACAAGACTCAACCTTGACCATAGAGGACCCGACCCTTCTCCTTTCTCACTCTTCCCCCCTATTCTTCTCTTCCAACGATGACAAAGAGTAGGTGAAAAGCAAAGCACACCATCTTCAGATTTTCATATTACCACAACCACTATTGCTTCTTCAACCTAATCCAATCGGAAGGAAAGCACGAGAAAATCACAGACAAAGTGAGAGAAAAACGAAGTCCTGCTGAAAGCTTGCGCTTTGAATTACTGGGCTTTCTGTAAATGCTCCAATTTCTAATCTTTCCCAGAAAAGTGGCAATAAAATCAGGAAAAAAACATTCTGGTACTTTGAAGTGACAGGTGCATCACTTGTCCCAATCGAAGCTCAAGCATTGAATAATTTGCTACTTCTGGATCAGATCTCAGTGATTTGTCAATGTTGCTGTTGCTCTTGTTTTTTGAAGTTCAGTGCCCGATCTCTGATGGCTTGACTAAATAGGAGACTAGAATGGTTTGGTGGGTCTAAAATGTTAAGCGTACTGGGTAATGGTTTTGCTTGGATTTGAGCTCAGTTGCAATGCTGTTGCTTCAGTGTTAGTGTATGGAAATGTCAGCTTCTTTAGCTCCATTCGAGCGCCCTCGACCTGGGGCTTCTAATACGGTATGCTTTCTACTTGCTATGATTGGCTTTGAAACGAATTAGCCAGCTGGAAATGCAATTTGTTTGAATATAATGCTGTTTCTATCATGTTGTCCCAACGTGAAAATAGTTCACTTCGCCGTCTCTTTATGAAAATTTTAGATTTAAGGAAAGTTGCAGTTTTGTAATTTTGTGGAAAGGTTGATTTGTTGCTTTGAAATGGAACACCTTTGAATTGTTATGGTTAGGTGTTGATTTTCTAGAAAATGGAACCCCTTTGTATTGTTATCATTAGGTGTTGATTGTCTAGAAAATGCCGTCAAAGGAGTGGCAAAAGCTAAGCCAGAGAGTATAGATTTTTTTTCCTTTATTAAATGTTGAACTCGATGAGAATAGTGTGCTGAGTGTAGTTAGCTGAGTCCAAGTGGGTGTGTTACTGTTGGTTTGATTCTGGAATGTATGTGAAGCAAGGAGGAGTTTAATTTAGTCGAATTTGGGTGTTAAAAGAATTTTTGTGGATGACTTAACTGATAGTGGCTACATAGGGTAGATTGCCTTAAGATGAGGATGTCTGTTCAAAGATGACAGGGTAAAAAATAAAAGTAAATATGATGATTTAATCAGCTGAAGATAGAAGAATTGGGGGCTTGAGAGGGATATTAGCAGAAAGAAGCAACAGATGCAACCCGAGTATAGGTTGAATGATGAAATATAATAATGTGAACAAAATATATTAGTGGAAGGAAATTTTTCTTCAGTATAAGGAATGGGTAACTGGGCTGGTGTAATCAGACATGCTCCTATGAACCAGACAGGTCAACAGTAAGCCAAGTAGTAAAAAAAGCTTTAATCTAATGCGACCTTCAGTGTATATGAATACCTGTCAAAGAAACCCTTTTACAACACTTGTTTGCCTCTACCCACAATAGAAAAATTGGGTGTATGTTTAATTTGAAGATTCTTGCAATTAGAGCCATTTACATGCACCAGATTAATCCAGACAAAGTGTGCCTCGTTGGATACTGGGCTCCTTATTTTTTTCCAGAAGTCTCTGCACTGCACCAAGAGGAATTAGAAGATTTACAAAAATACCAAAGTGACAGGCCAAAACAGCAGGATAATGTAAAAAAGGAAAAAAAGGAAAAAAAAGGGCTCTTTGGGAAGTGGCAGGACTTGTGGTATTATGGTAAATATGGTTGGAAAGGAATGCTAAAATTTTTAAACAACAATTTCAGCCTATGTTTTTGGTGTGGGATGAGATAATGTTTTTCACTTCGCTGTGGCTTAAAGCTCATGATTTTTTTCTCCGACGGATTAGTTTTACTGATTTGCAAAGGGATTGGGAATTTATTTTAGAATGTTGATTGATTGTTACCAATGTAACTTTCAATCTTTTAGTTTTTCTGTCTTTTGAGGATGGCTCATCCTCTTTATTTGTAATCTTTTCCTTCTCCTAATAATATTTTCTTTTTCTATAAAAAAATGTAAAATCAGATGACTATGTAACCTAAGAATTGTCCTTGGATTATATATGGATGTTGTACTTACAGCTATAATTTCATCATTCAGTTATTTATATGCTTAGGGGAAAGTATCTTGAAGCTCTTAAACTGAATGTGCATAACTGGAAAATGTTAAGATTAGTATCAACCCTGTCTCTTGGGCCTGGTTACAGTCCTTCGCCAATGGATTTTTCAAAGGAGTTTCCCTATCTGTTCTTCAAGGACGTTTGATTGAAGTTTATCTCAAGTTCTTTTTTTGGGGGGAGGGGGGTGTTTCTGTTCTAGAAGGAGAGTTCCTTATCCTCCTCTTTTACTCTATATTTTGAATCTGTAATTTCCTTTTTTTTAATAAAAGAAAAAAGAGTACTTCTAAATTCTAACACAGTTATTGATTGACTTCTGGAGTTGTTTACTTCACAGTTGTGGTTGATAATTTGAAGGAGATATGCTGTTTTTGAGGTTGAATATTGATTAGAGAATTCTGCATCTCACCAATGGCATGATTTTCCTTTGGAGATAACTGAATATTTCCTTTTTCCAAATCTGGCGTTACTTACTTAAGGATAACCTTATTGGAATCTTGTATCTATTTCCATCACTGACATTTGATTGCAAATTTGTTCTAGGCCAAAGTTAGCAATTGTTGATTTACTAATTTATCTTGGTTCCTAATATGTGGTATTGCCTGACAGGTTTTTAAAAGTGGCCCACTTTTCATATCTTCTAAAGGTTGGTTGCCAGATGTATATATTTTTTTCCTCATTACGGTGTCTCTTCTGCACTCAATGATGTTTACTAGACTATTTTTCCACAAACATAAAATGGAAAATTATCTTTGTTTCCCTGTTCTGAACTTTTGTAGGAATAGGCTGGAAGTCTTGGAAGAAGCGGTGGTTTATACTCACACGCACATCATTGGTTTTCTTCAAAAATGATCCTGTGAGTATCAGTTAGTCTTCTCTGGACTTTTGGAATATCTTTGTATGGTTTATGTTCTTTTCTTGTGTTCAATTGTTTTTCTGTTGTTGCGTATGATTCAACTGGAGTAAGCAGATATTTGGTTATGTACCATGATTTTGACCACGAGAAATAACATGATGTTTTTAATCTAATTTTCTCCACCACTCAGCAATTCAACATTATAATATGGAAATACTCTGTGCTGATTGTTTTTTGACAATTAGTAGTTCATTTACTTCCCACTTGTTGTTAAAGGGTAGGAGTTTAAGGTCATTGTATTAGTGGCGTAACAACCTTGAGTTATTAGCCTTTTTTCTTTTGCTCGTTTATAGGAGTCACACTTTTTTTATTTCAAAATCGGTAACTGTCATCATTTTGATTTGTCATGCAGAGCGCCCTTCCACAGAGAGGTGGTGAAGTAAATCTGATATTGGGGGGTATTGACTTAAACAATTCAGGGAGGTATATGTGGCAATTACCAACGTCTCTTTTGTAACATTTTGATAATCTATCTTATAGTTAACTTGTGAATTTTATTTTTCAGTGTTGTTGTTAGAGAAGACAAAAAGCTGCTGACAGTATTGTTTCCAGATGGCCGTGATGGGCGAGCATTCACCCTTAAGGTGCTTCAATAACTACATTTTAGGTCTTGATTCTTATGGGATAGGATATAAGTTCACTTATCACTACTTGTGAAATGCTTATACAACGATCTGGTTTTGTAAATTCTTCCAATGTTTTCCCAAATATCAGGCTGAGACATCAGAAGACTTGTACGAATGGAAGACAGCTCTTGAACAAGCCCTTGCACAAGCACCAAGTGCTGCCCTAGTCATGGGACACAATGGGATTTTTCGGAGTGATGCAAATGATTCTATAGAAGGGTCTTTCCATCAATGTTTGTTCTTAATCTTCATTACATCTTAGTGGCATAATTCAACTTTAGGTCTATATTGATGCTGGTTTCATAATTCACTTTATGTGTTCCTCCAGGCGTCCTTTTTTTTTTTTTTCTAAACACACACAGAGACACTCACACTCTTTGGTTTGTTCAAATTCTTGTCATCCTTATTTTCTCTTGGATGTTCTTCCAGGGAGGGACAAACGACCAGTTAAGTCTTTGGTGGTTGGAAGACCAATTCTGCTTGCACTGGAAGACATTGATGGAGGTCCATCCTTCCTTGAAAAGGCTCTCCAGTTTCTAGAAAAGTTTGGTAAGTTATGATCTCAAAAATAGGTTTTGGCTGCCTTATGATTGTAGTCCAGCTGCATTTAATCTCACTATTCAATTATGAGACAGATTATGTGTCTAATTGTTTTTCCTGCTTTCTCTGTACCTATGTTAAGGGGATCTCTGGCCCTCCTCCTGCTTTTTGTACCATGTTTCTTGTTTCTAATAAAATTCTTATCTTATCAAAATAGAAAAATTCAGTGCCTTTCATATCTTGTTGTTAAAACATGTTGGAAATGTGTCCTATTGTACAAGGGGAGATGAAAAAAGTTGAATTGAATGCATGGAAGCTGTATCCCGAGATATGTGTATGTTATCTTCTAAAAATTCAGAGACCAATAGTCATTTGTTTTTGCATTGTGAGATGGCATGGCAGTTATGGTATAAGCTTTTTTCCTTGTTTGGGGTTTCATGGGTTTGCCTAGCTACTTTGGACAGTTTGTTTACTACTAGATACTGTGGTTTTGGGAGGAATAAGGAAAAAAACTGCACTTTGGGAAGTTGCTAGCCTTGCTGTTTTATGGTGTTTATGGTTGGAAAGGAATGCTAGAATTTTTAAACAGATTTTTGAGCTGATGGTGTTAGTGTGGGATAAAATTCTGTTTATCACTTCACTTTGGCTTAAAGTTCATGGTTTCTTTCAAGGGATAATTTTGACAGATTTGCAAAAGAGTTGGAAATCTATCTTAGATCATTGATAGGATAGTTTTCTTCATGTTCTGTTGTTTTTTTAGCTTTCTTCTTTCCATTTGATGATTTTTTATCCTCTTCTTTTGTATTTTCTCTCCTTCCTTTAATAATATTTCTTTTTCTAAAAAAAAAAAATGAAGTTGAATGCATGGACATGCTCTTGGAAATTTTTTTCACCAGCGGATTTCTGCCAACTCTATCATATTTTATCCACAGGTACTAAAGTTGAAGGTATTCTGCGACAATCTGCTGATGTTGAGGAGGTAGATCGCAGAGTTCACGAATATGAGCAAGGTATTATTATGTTTATGTTAAAAATGCGCATGTACTCTCAATGCATATGAAGACATAGTAGGTTATTTTTTTATAGTACAGATATAATATAATTAATGAAGTCTCCAGGGGTTCAACCCATATACAAGTAAACAGCAAACCCATGGCAAGAAAGGAAATCTAAAATTTGAACAATTCAAAGCATACAAATGATGAAGAATATGCATCCAGAGAGAGTCAAGGAGGGTAGTAAGCATCATGGCACTCTCTTCTTACTCCTTGAAGGGTTTTCCTTGTTCTAAAATATTATTCCATTCCTGTTAAATTCCACATTCTAAAGGGTGGATCCAAACAAGTAATCTGTGCCTGCATCCTAATATTTTAGCCCTCATAGCCATTATGTATACTGCTTTCTAAGGGATGTAAGAGCAAATGACCAATATCACCAGCTATTGGGAATTTTCAGAGAGTAATGTAGCAAAATTGGTTTAAAGTTTAAACTGTTGTTTTGTCTTGTTTTCATATGTAAAACCAACTTACCACCACCATCTTTTTTTCTCAGTTCAATCCCATGAAATACCCTTAAAAGATATATTGTGGCTTATTAGTTGGAATTATCCTTTTTTTTTTTTTTTAACTTTAGTGTATGGAATTTATGGATGCCTCACTTTTCTCTGATATGTCTAGGCAAGACTGAGTTTGGTTCTGATGAGGATGCCCATGTTGTTGGTGACTGTGTTAAGGTATGTGTATTGGTTTTGATGTTTGATGATTGATTGAATGTAAATCAATGAAATATAAAACAAATTATATTTGAGCATACTATAGCATAGAATTATAAAAATCTCATTCTAATATTCAACATGCCTAGAAAATTAGGTATGGTAGATAAGTTATATATCACTCAACTGTGGGAATAAGGATTCAGTGGACTCAACTTCAAGGGCTAATGAATTTTTAATCTGGAGGAAGCTATTAATTTTGTCACAACTAATATAATAGATACCCTTGATTTTCTGAATGTGTCTGTTAATTAGATTATATAATGTCATTTGTTTGGTAGTAAACTTTGATGTTTATTACAGCATGTTCTACGGGAGCTTCCCTCATCTCCAGTTCCAGCTTCATGCTGCACTGCCTTGCTGGAGGCTTATAGTAAGTCTAGCTCATCATCCAAGGTTTCAATTGTGATGCTATCTGTTTCCTATTCTTTTTAAATCTTGAACTCTGTTCATTGCTAATGATTTTTTTCTGTAGAAAGACCTGGGTTCAGATTCCTAGATTTGGTTTTAGAATGGAATGAAAGGTTTAACGTACTTAAATGTTTGATGTGGATAAATAACTTTATGATAACAAATTTGGTTAGATACTATTAAAGTTTTATGCCTTTTCTGCTTTATTTTTGCTGTTGGTGAATAGTTTAACTTTTTGAATATTATATAGTGTGTCTTTCTTTCTGGTATGTAATATGCATGAAAAATATTAACAAACTCTCGAAAACTAAACTCTACAACTCTGGTGTTGGACATTGAATACATCTAATGTTATTGTTCTTGTTAGTGAATAGATTAGTTAAAATGATAAGTCTATGATTAGATAAGTGATAAGTCTATGTAAGATAAGTTATAAATCTAGATAGGTTAATAAATTATAAATCTATTAGGATTATATTTCATATATATATATATATATCTTTAATATAAATACATATGCCTGGCTCATTGTTGAGCACGTCTTCATAATATCTTTTCTCTCTCTCCCCTTAAACATGGTCTCAAAGCCCTTTAAACCCTAGCTATTTTCCCAACCCAACTGAACAAAACTCATCCTTTCTCTTCCTTCTTCTCCTTCTTTTGATGCCATGAGTCAAGGTGGTTTCTATCTGACTGCAATTTTCAGATTGCATGTTTGACAATAAGTATCCAGCTTCTAGATATAATATCTGTGGTGGCTGATAGCCGTCAATTTTGGTAAAAAATCGGATTTGTTTAAAAGCACGTGCACAAGAGTTCAGATCTGTCTGGAGCGTTTCGGAATGCATGAGGCAAAGAAAAATTAATCTGGGTTGATAAGACAGTAGATCGGTGGACGGCAAGCCTCCCTGGGTGGTGCGTGAAGCACACTTGCTTCGTTCTGAGTGGCACGTGAGGACCACGTGCAGAGAACTCCAGTGGCGCATGGGACATTCTGGCAACACACTTCCTCCTGTAGTTTCTTCGTCAACCGGCACACCTTTTTGTGTGCTCAGATCTTCTGTTTGGAAAGTTCTGCTATAGTTTTCTTTTTTTTTTTTTTTTACAATTCTGGTCCTTTTTTTCTAATTTTTTGGTTGAATAATCTGTGATGGCTGACCCCCACTTCTGATCAAAGTACCAAAAACAAAAATCCAACCTCTGGGGATGAAAAAAAATCAAAATGCAAAATCCTTGTTTCAAATCTAATCCAACATTGGCTAGAATTACTGACTGAAAGTTGGATGATACTGTTCATTGCAAAACAGTGGAGGACTTGTTAACTTTTCTCGAGAGGATGTACTCAAGAAAAGATAATTTGCATCAAATATACAACTTATGCTTATCATTTTTTCAGTCCAATGGAAAAGTTAAAAATATTTTACAAATATATTTTGATGTTAATTTTCTCTTTGAATAGTGGAATGCTCTTATTCCCATCATTACGGATATCGAGGCAATGTAGACTCAATCGGAACAATTCGGAGCTTTATGTTTTTTGATGGCTCTACCCCCTGAACTAAACACTGCCTGTCAACAAATCTTGACCAGTTCTAAACCACTCACACGGGTAAATGCGTTTTATCATATTCTTCAAAATGCTAGAGATGTGCCTTCTCAATCTATAATTCCTAATGAGTCATCTGCTTTGATTGGATCTGGTACTAGAGGGGGCACAATAGTAGCAAAGGAGAAAGAGGAAGGGGGCATGATTCTAATAATGCCTACATTTGTCATTATTGCAAAGAACTTGGTCATATCAAGAGAAATTGTCCCAAGTTAAAAAATGCACCACCTCAATTTGCACATACTACAACTAGTACTCCTGCCCCAGAGTCTGAGCCTACTCATAGAATAATCATATTTGAAGAAGAGTATGCTCGATATCTTTAACTCCAAGCCTCTTAGCAATTATCACCCATTGAGTCCACTGCCATTATGGTTCAGATAGGTAATCCTATTACGTGTCTATCCAGTTTCAATACTAGATGGGTTATTAATTCAGGTGCTATTGATCATAAGACGGGTAATATAAGTATCTTGTCTTTTTTTCACAACTCCTTTACCTCATGTTACTTTAACTAATGGGTCTACTACTTTTGTTGTTAGAAGTGATACATTAATGTTGCACCTAATATTTCTTTATCCAATGTTTTATGTCTTCCCAAGTTCTCATTCAATTTACTTTTTATTAGCCAATTAACACATATCTATAATTGTAGCATTTTCTTTTTTCATAATTATTGTGTTTTTCAGGATCTTTTGACGAAGAAGATTTTTGGTAGGGGATACAAATCTAATGGGTTGTACATGCTTGATGAAAAAGTTCTTTAGCCAATTGCTTTCACTCCACATCAGTTACATTGTTGCTTGGGTTATCCTTGTTTAGCGCCTTTAAAGAAATTGTATTCTAGTTTAAGTTTTGTTTCTACTTTAAATTGTAAGTCATGTCAGTTTACTAAATATCATTGTCAGTCTTATATTCCTCGAGTCAATAAACGGGTTGCATCCCCTTTTGAGTTAGTACATTTAGATATTCGGGGTCCTGGTCCTGTTATTTCCAAATTTGGTTATCATTATTTTGTTACTTTTGTTGATGATTATTCGGGAGTTACTTGGTTTATTTAATGAAAAATCGATTAAAATTATTTGATATTTTTTGTGCCTTTCATGTCGAAATTAAAAATTAATTCCAAACACCAATACGCAACTTTCAAAGTGATAATGCTAAAGAATATTTTTCAATAAAATTTTCTTATTTGTCATAACATGGTATGATTTATCAGTCATCTTGTGTAGTTACTCCACAATAAAATAGAGTAGCTCGTGCTCTCTTGTTTTAAATGAAAGCGCCTAAGGTATTCTGGGCAGATACGGTTGCTACAGCCTGTTTTTTGATCAATCGTATGCCATCTTTAATTCTTGATGGACAGATACGTTATTCTCTTTTATTTCCGTCCTAGACATTGTTTCTTCTCACTTCACCTGTTTTTGGCTGCATATATTTTGTTTAGGATCATTGTTATTAAATTTCTAAGTTAGATCCTTGATATTTGAAATGTGTCTTTCTTGGATATTCTTAAACTCAAAAGGAGTATCAATGTTATTCTTCTGAATTAGGTCATTATGTTGATTCTTTTCATGTTAATTTTTTTTTAATCCATTCCATTTTTTGGATTTTTCGAGTCTTCTTGCTTGTTGTCAGATTTTGAATTTGTTGAACATTTCTTGTGCATTCCACTTCTCAGGATTCTTAGGTCTCTTCCACTAAAACTCAGACTTCTCCTATTGAGTATGTTTACTCTCGCAGAGTGTAGGTATCAGATGCTATTCATCCTTCTACCATTATTGAGACATCAAGTACAGTGCTTGTTAAAAACATCCCATCGGCTTCCTCCCCCTTACCAGCTTCTTCCTCACAAGATTCGCTTCCTGCGTCTTCTGATCTTGACTTGCCTATTGCTCAATGAAAAGGTATTTGTAGTTACACTCAGAAAGATACCCATTATCACCCTTATCCTATTTCTACCTTTGTGTCTTATTCATCTTTACCTGTCCGTCACAATGTTTTATTGCCTCGTTGGATTCTATTACTGTTCTTAAGTCAGTTTTAGAGGCACTTTCTCATGATGGGTGGAATGTTGCTGTGGAAGAAGAAATGATGGCTCTTGAGGCCAATCAGAATTGGGATGTTGTGTTTTTACTGCATGTAAGCAACCTATTAAGAGCAAATGGATGTTCGCTATGCCGGATGGTTCTGTTGCTTGATTGAAAGCTCTCTTAATGGCAAAGGGTATGCTCAAACTTATGGCATTGATTATTCCGAAACCTTTTCTTTTGTGGCTAAGACTACTTCTGTTCGTTTATTTATCTCTCTTGTTGCCTCTCAAAATTGGGTTCTTCATCAGCTTAAGGTGAAAAATACTTTTCTACATGCTGATCTACTTGAGGAAGTGTATATCAAGCAACCACTTGGTTTTGTTGCTTTGGGGGAGTATGAAAAAGACAAAGTGTGCGGGTTGAAAAAGTCTTTGTATGGATTGAAATAGTCTCCTCAAGCTTCGTTTGGAAAATCTAGTGATATGATCATGGAATTTGGGATGCTGAAAAGTGATCATGATCATTTTGTTTTTTATAAACAATCAAATTTTGGTTGTATTCTTCTGGCTGTCTATGTAGATGATATTGTGATTACTCGTAGTGATAGTTTGGGCATTTCAAAATTGAAGACTTTTTTTCAAACCAAATTTTAGACTGAGGACCTAGGAGCACTTCAGTACTTCTTGGGTATTAAGATTGCTTGAAATAAGCAAGGAATTTTCTTGTTGTAGAGAAAACATGTGCTTGATTTTTTGAACGAAATAGGTTTGCTTGGGACCAAATTGTGTGATACCCTTATGATTCCAAATGTTAAGCTTGGATTGGAAGATGGAGAACAATTAGAAGACCCAGAATGATACTGGCAGTTAGTGGAAAAATTAAACTATCTTACTATCACCAGGTCTGACATTTCTTTCCTAGTTTGTGTAGTAAGCTAATTCATGAATTCTCTGAGAATCTTTCATTGGGATGCAATTATTCATATATTAAAATATCTGAAGAAGGCACTTAGGCGTGGAATCTAATACAAAAATCATGACCACTATAGAGTAGAAGGCTTTTCTGATACAGACTGGGCAAGATGTCCTATGGATAGAAGATCTACTTCAAGATATTGTGTGTTGATTGGTGGGAATCTTGTGTCCTTAAAAAGTAAGAAACAAGTAGTTGTATCTCGGTCAAGTGCAAAATCTGAATATCAGGTTATGGCTCATATTACATATGAGCTTGTGTGGATTTCTTACCTTCTTCGTCAACTTGGGATTAAGTCCTTTGGAGCTATGCAATTATGGTGGGCTGCTACTCATATTGCTACAAATCCAGTTTTTCATGAGCGAATAAAGCATATATGGGTTGATTATCATTTTGTTAGGCAGAAACTCCAAGAAGGAGTAACCAATCTTAGGCATATCAAAACTGAGGCCAACTTGCTGACTTATTTACTAAGGCACATTCAGGAAAATGGATTGATGATATTTGTAACAAGCTGGGCATGTTTGATATTTATGCTTTAGCTTGAAGGGGAGTATTAGTGAATAGGTTAGTGAAAGTGACAAGTCTACGATTAGATAAGTGATAAACCTATGTAGAATAAATGATAAGTCTAGATAGGTTAATAAATTATAGACCTATTAGGACTCTATTTCATGTACATATCTTCAATATAAATACATATGCCTTACTCATTGTTGAGCATGGTTTCATAATCTCTTCTCTCTCTCTCCCTCTTAGTAGTTCTTTTGTCCTTCCTCCACTTTTCATTAATTTTTGGCTTAAAACCCTTTATTTTCCTGTTGTTTTATTGCATAAGTGTGGTTTTTTGGATGTTATTTTGGTGGAGATTGATGTTATTATCTATTTATTTGATTAGAAATTGACCGGAAGGAAGCTAGGATCAGTGCAATGCGCTCTGCTATACTGGAGACCTTCCCTGAGCCAAATCGACGCTTGTTACAGAGGTCATTTCTCTCTCTCAACCCCCACCCCCCCCCTGAAAAAAAAAAGAAAACAAAAAAAGGGAGTATTATATATGTCTACACCTTTCTGTATTTGCATAGCTTCCTCGTATTCTCCAGATAATTCTGGCTGAGTGAATATGATTTTACTTTTAAAAATTGCAGAAGAATATATTAAGTGAGGGAATGGTAGAATGGTTGACAGTCCTAGAGTTGAAAAAAGAACAGATTTTGTGAATTTGAATGGAATATATGGTTACATCATTTCAACTTGATATGCTCATATGCTGCCGTTATAACTATATTTTGGCGTTACTTATTTTATACAAGATTTTGATGCCTATTCATTCTGTCCAATATAATATGAGAATTTTTAAATACTTTTAAAAATATGCTTATTTAGTATAAGATTTTTAATATAATATTTATATGATATTACGAGAATTTTTCTATACTTTTAATGGCAAAACGTGCAGAAAATAAAGCTTAGTTGTTGTTGTCTCTACCTTCACAGAATCCTGAAGATGATGCATACAGTTGCTTCTCATTCTCATGAGAACAGGATGACTCCATCAGCTGTGGCTGCTTGCATGGCTCCCTTGCTCTTACGACCTCTACTAGCTGGAGAATGTGAATTGGAGGACGAATTTGATATCAATGGTGATAGTTCAGCTCAGCTTCTTGCTGCAGCTAATGCTGCTAATAACGCTCAAGCAATTATTACCACTTTGTTGGAGGAGTATGATAATATTTTTGATGTAAGTTACTAAAAATAAACCCTTTTGTAGGGGAATGGGTGATTGTGATTCTCTTTAGTAAATAATGAACAAGACTTAATTTTATTGTTTTTTTTATATTGTGCTTGGTCTCTAATTTATCCAACTTACTCATGGCACATCTCTGTGCACGTGCAACAATTGTGATTGGTTTTCTTTGGTTTTGGAGGGTTTTTTTTTAATTATTATATTATTTTTTTTGTTATTTAATACAATAATTCAGGACCTTAGTTTCAATCTGTTGTTTCAGGAAGACAACATACAGAGATGCTCTATTTCAGCTGATTCTCATGTTGAAAACAGTGGGACTGAAGATTCCACTGATGATGATATTATTGATATGAAAGACAATGGCTACCATGATGCAGAGAATGAAGTTGATCAGGAGACAGATGATGATGTTGACCGTGTGCAGAGTGGAAAATTGAGTGAAAGTAGTGGTTCTGCTTGCAGTGATCTTTATGATTATAAGGTTCCCTCTCTCTTTGGCTTTCATTCTCTGCACTTCCACTTCCCAGTCATTTATTTTTTTATATTCTTTATCAAACAAAATGGAAAAGTACTTACAGGGTTATATATGAGTACACTATCCACTGCCTTGGTTCATTTGTTTATGGTTGTCAAAACAATCCATTGCCTTGGTTCATTTGTTTATGCTTGTCAAAACATTCCATTGCCTTAGTTCATTTGTTTATGGTTGTCAAAACAATCCATTGCGTTGGTTCATTTGTTAAAGCTACCCTAATACTAAGGTTACATAACATTCAATTTCTCTATAGCTGTCTCTTCATGTTTTCACATCCATTTGGTGCCCATCCAGGCATTTGCTGGCGATGAGTATGATGTTGGAACCCCTAAAAGTAACCATGGTAAGGTTGAGAGTGAAAATCTCAGTGCCAATCTTGATGCCCATTGGCCTGAAGATCAAAACAAGCAGAGAAAAGGAAATGAGAACTCAGTGGATGAGAAGGATGCTCCAAATGTGTTGCCTGCCACTGAATTTTATCACTCTATGGGTGAGATTTTATCGTCTATGGATCGTGTGAACCATCTACCTGTACCTGGAATTGAATCAGGTTCTGGAAAGCCAACTGGTAAAGCTACTGGCACTAATGTTAGTACTAAGCGATCAACATTCTGGGGTAGGAGCAATGTGAGTTGTCAATTTCCAACCATATATTGTTCCCTATGCTGCATTGTTACTTTTGCTATATAATATTCATGATTTCTATGGCTTATGATGTTGAGTGAATGGAAAGTATTCTGAGAAATGTGAATATAATCAATAGTCAAAGTCAATTACCTATTGAAACTTTAATGGCAGCGTACACCATTAAGGCCTGCCTTGGTCCTGAGTCTCCTGACTCCTGAAGCCTTTACACAAAAATCGATCCAAAACTCTGAAGACAAACTCAGGCCACTTCAAAAACAACAAAAACCTGCTTCAAATATGCATGGCTAGTGTGCAATGTAAACATAAAGGAGCAGCAGCTTTGGAGCCATAACTGCATATGATTCCCTTCACCTTTTGTTGCGAACTTATAAAGAAAAAGGCACATGTAGTAAAAGCACTAAACCCCTTTATACCAATCACCTTTAATATTATAATTTTTCATTCTTTATCAGGGTATTCTTCATTTTTTTCTGATATAATCTATACCATAAGATCTGCCTATTCTGAACATTCTATAATATAAATTAGTATTTAAATCTATGACAATAAACTAATTTATGAACGGCTCAATGTTTTTCATTTTGGAGTCCAGATTATATGAAAATATTGTTTTTTCATTTGAGAAGTGTATCCAGTTATTCTAGGGGAAACACATTCAATGAGATGGCAATTAATATGTACTGACTTAATAGAGTAGTTCGCGTAGTTTTACCACTTCAACTTTAAAGTTCAGCATCTAATTGTTGTGATTTATGCAGGCAAGAAAGACACCATCAGTGGAATCTGTTGATTCTTCTGGAGAAGAAGAGTAAGATACTTATTATGTGCTTTATATTTTTCATTTTAGAGTGCATGGACTGGCTGGTTGAAAGCTGTTTAAGCTTGTATGTTTCCATTAGACCTAGACCCATATTGCCTTTCCAGACCTAACACTATCACATTCCTGTTTATTAGCATTTAATTTTGGGTTCATTGGCACGGTTGCTTTGATGCTGCTTTATGATATTTATTTTGTTTTGAAATAGGATACATTGATCTTTAGTTCTTCTTTATGTTTTCTAATGGAAAAAGATGATAGTTCATGCTTTATCATGGAGTGCATGCTGTGCAAGGCTTGAACTCAGCACGTAAATGGCTCCTGCCCAAGTTTTCTACCATTGTAATTTTCCAGAGTTTTTTTTTTTTTTTTAGAAACAGAGTACTTCATAATTAGGTCATCAAGTTGCAGTCTGGACAAGCCATGTAAGACATGCTGCATCCCCCCCCCCCTCCGCTTTTTTGTTGTTCTTTTGGTCCAGCCTTAGGTACCATCTATTATCAGCTCCTTCCATTATGTGGCTTGCTGCATGTATCTCTCCTTTTTCTATCTTGCTCTCCCTGGCTGCCCAAAAAGAGAGAAACATTATACTTCTGTTGTTTGTAGACTTGCTATTCAAAGGCTAGAGAATGCAAAAAGTGACTTGCAGCACAGAATTGCAAAGGAGGTAGATTGCTTTGCTTAGCGCATTATATGCCAAATTGTGGAATTTGGATTTATTTTTATTTTTATTTTTAATGGAATTGGTCATGTTTCAATTTTAGGCTAGAGGCAATGCAATTTTACAAGCAAGCTTAGAGAGAAGAAAGCAAGCTTTGCATGAGAGGCGCTTGGCACTTGAGCAAGATGTACTCTTCTTCACTGATATATCTATCCCTGCCCACTGTCAATTAAATTTTTTTGTGTTAATTTGATTTGATGAATTTTTCTTCCTTCAATAAATCTTGTGTTCTAAAAAATGAAAGTAAAATGTCAAATCATGTGATAGAATTAATTCCATCCTGGTTAAGTATGGTGGTTAGCATACTAGTTTCAGACTATGAACTTAAGAATATGATATTTATACTTTCTTTTCCTAGATAGTGTGGCTTTTGTGTACAAACTAAGTGATTGCAATTTTTTTAAGAAATTTTGTAATCTATTAAAAGAAAATAGGTTAATCAGGACTTTGTTCATGGTGTATACTGTATAGCATTGTTGTACTCAAATTTGTGTTCTATATCTGTTATGAATTATGATCCTGTCTAGTTCTATCCCAGGCAAAGTGACTATTGAAATGGTGTCTAATGTTCTATTTAGACAACCCTTACAGGGATTGAACCTATGACCTCTACACAAACTGCACCCTACCCTTATGACTTCTGCCAAGCCCAAGTGTCATGCTTAGTTGTTAAGCCTTCTGTAATGCTGTCATATGTTTAGATCAAATTATGTCATACTGTATCAAATTATTTATGGATGTATTACACCACTTGTTTTCTCCTTTCGCTCCATGTTTAGTTCAAATTATGTCATAATGGGTTTTTTTTTTCACTCCAAAGGTTTCAAGATTGCAAGAGCAATTGCAAGCTGAGAGGGATCTTAGAGCTGCACTGGAAGTTGGTTTGAGCATGTCCTCTGGGCAGTTTTCCAGCTCTCACAGCATGGATTCGAAGGTACTTAATCATTGCAGTGGGTTTCACTTTTCCTTATTTTTAATTGCTTTTCCAGGGCACACAATCTTAGAAAATCTACTTTTGTAAAGACAAGAGCTGAGCTCGAGGAGATTGCACTTGCTGAAGCTGATGTGGCCAGGTTGAAACAGAAGGTTGCAGAACTCCATCATCAGCTCAATCAGCAACGACAACATCATTATGGTTCACTTGCTGATACTTGTGACCGATTTCAGCAAGTCCAAAATCATCCTCAGCAGTGAGTTTGCAAACTTGTTTTGACTTCAAAAATTACCTGTCTTATGATATCTTACTATTACCACATAATGCATCAACCTTGGCTCTCCATCTCCACCTTGACCAAAAAGAAAAAGAATAAGAGAAGGATTCTTTATGAGCAGTTTATTTTTCTGGTGAGGATACTGTTCGATACTAAGGAACTTAAAACTTGGTGCTAGATATCAATGAACTTGATACCAGGCACCAATTCTGGACATGAGAACCCTTTTTTTGTATTTTCTCTTATTCTATGGGGCCTGAAATCTTTCAATGCAAAACTTTATTAAGTTGTACTTGTCCGTATTTATATCTGAATTATGCAGGAGATTTCTTCAGCAAGATTTTGATGCAACCCTTGCCTTTTGTAACCACGAAAGAAAACAAAGGACTGAGGTATATTTTGTAATATTTTATTCAGATAAAATTTGGGAAAAATAGGCTGAGTTGCTCATGGTCCAATTGACCAGCCACCTTGTTCAAATTTTATGTGCGCCCCAAACTTTTTATGGTTTTGAGCACCAATAATATCAACAATTTGGTTCATTTTGACAGGAGAGTTTGTTTTGCACGGATTGGAGAAATATGAAAGGACAAGGATTGGCATCTGGCAGTGGTGGTAGGCAGCCTTCCCGGAAGCAGTTTATAGACTCAAGTCCGAGTGATTCAAAGAGTACAGAGGCATCCACAAGCATGTCTATGGATGATCTTGGCGCTGTTGATTCAGCCTCACTGCCCTCCACCTCAAGAGCAGCGGAGGTATATATGTAATAAAAGAAATTTTCTAGAGTCAACCTGTTATTCAATCTGCTAGCACGCTGAAGCTTTTATAATGTTCTATGTGCAGAAGTTGTTACTGATTATACAAGCTGCAAAATTCTTTCATCGTCGAAATGATTGATGATTACAAACTGAGTATTCATGATTTCAGGTTATGGAACATGCAAGACATCCATCTGCAGCATCTTCAACTTTAGTAGAATTGACTACCCGTCTTGATTTCTTCAAAGAAAGGCGATCACAGTTGATGGAACAACTCCATAACCTTGATTTGAATTATGGTTCAACAACTTCCCAAGACTTTGTTTATAGACCATCATCGCCATCATGGAGTTGACTGTAGCCCAATTGATGCTTCATGAATCCATTGGGAAGAATTTTGGCTGACATGTTTGTATATCCTTTTGACTCAAGCTGCATATGTATCCTGTGCTCTGTGCACTCTTTTATGTTCTCTTATTCAAGAATTTATTTTCTTAACTTTTGGTAGTGAGGTCATTGGAGTTTGATGAGAGAATCCTGCTATTTGGTCGTTAGATTTTTCCTACTTTTTTTTTTTTTTAATCTATTTTTAATTCTTTTGTTTCTTTAGGGGAGGGCTTTGAGGATGGTGTAATTATTATTTTGTGTTGTCAATGGCTGGGGAGTTTTCTTGTTGAACTAAACATCTATAATCAGGAAATATTATTTCTTTCTGAAAAATCTTTATATGTAGTGATATGTGATGACCAATATATGCCATTTATGTCAAACTATAATGGCACCAAAAAAAAAAAAAAAAGGAAAAGACCCGAACTATTACGTGACTATGTATATAGGCCAGTTTGTGATGATGCTAATATATATTGAGCTTTCCACTAATACACGTGGTGGAGTCTGATCTAAGCAGGTTTCTGTTATCATGTCAATGAAGTTCGATGTCATTCTATACCTCCACGGGTCAAATGAGAATATTATCAATTTTCAAGAGCAAGAACTTGAAATCATGCATGCTGGCGTGGTGTAGTCTGATCGAAGAAAGCAGCTTGACAATGTTATAATTATGTTTTGCAACCTGCTGCGTGCCACCTTACTCGGCCATCCGTGGTTTGTCTTCCGTGAAGAGGATGTAAAATTTCATCCATACACAGAATCTTAAAATAGAACTGACTGTTTTATTATGATGGATTTAGATAACTGATAACTTGTGCCATTTTTTCATTTTGTAATTTGGGCAATAAAAGTCGATCCAGAACGAAGCAATGATATGCAAACCGGACCAATGACGAATCAACTTATCGAAGTACTCATAAATCAACAAGAGCAAGTAGAAGTTTCCCTATATTACATGATTGAAAACAGATAACTAATGTAAGGAATCCAATCAATAATGTGAGAATCAGCTATTACAATAATCGAAATTTCCGTCTTATGTTGGCAGGGAGATATTACAAGAATGGAAGGCAGACGGAAAAGAGGAAAAAAAAAAAAGGGGATTGGGTGTTATGCTGTGGCACCAACATCATCTAAAATCTCTATATTCCTTTCAGAGTGTATACACACTCGCAGACTCCTATGGGTGCATCTCAAGTATGTTCGGTTGGAGTAGAAACGTAAATTTTGCTGCAGAACTGACAACCACAGTGATCAAACTAAACATTCCCCTAACCATGAAAATCAATAGGAGGACCAAACAAGTAGCACAATGAAAACCGAATCCTTTTTCCTTAAATGACGATCATTTTCTACCATCAGAATGCAAACTCATCAATTCACAAACTCAGGTCCCCGTCTGAGAGTATTTTCTTTTCATGGACTTACTAATGTGTTAGCTAGCAGCTACACAATGTTTCCATTACATTTGTGTGTTACACTGGCACTCGTCTGCCCCTGTAACGGTCAAATAACTGCAAGTTGACAGACAATAAATAAGCTAAGTCCGAAAAATTCATCGCGTCCTATGTAAAAAGGAAAAAAAAAAAAAAAAAAAAAGTTTTCAACATGCTACCATAGTGTGTAAACATCCAAATCAAAATTCGCCAATAGCAAATAGCGTGATGCCAACTACTTTTGATAGAATGATACCAACTATTTCTTTTTCATATTGATTTTTATTGGCTTTCATGAACATCTATCATTGATATGTTTAACAACCAAAATAGGTAAATGTGCAAACTGCAATATCAACGAATAATCAGCTATAACAAAAATGCTAATCCGAAGGCATGATAGCAGACAGGTAACATTACACAAAAACATACCGATCGAACATATGGCTGTTGAACAAACCAACCAAGAATGGGTATCTTCTGCAAGAAAACAGCCAGAGTAGGCCAGAAACCACTGCACAGTATGATCCATCAT